>JBAMHW010010365.1:0-12270 GCA_037177495.1 Rhadinocentrus ornatus | reverse complement strand
TCGGATAAGGCGATCCGACATGTCTACGTTTAGGCCGGGTAAGGCGAGCCGACATGTCTACGTGTAGGCCGGTTAAGGCGATCCGACATGTCTACGTGGAGCCCGGGTAAGGCGATCCGACATGTCTACGTTGAGGCCGGGTAAGGCGAGCCGACATGTCTACGTGGAGGCCGGATAAGGCGATCCGACATGTCTACGTGGAGGCCGGTTAAGGCGATCCGACATGTCTACGTGGAGGCCGGGTAAGGCGATCCGACATGTCTACGTTGAGGCCGGGTAAGGCGAGCCGACATGTTTACATGGAGGCTGGATAAGGCGATCCGACGTGTCTACGTGGAGGCCGGGTAAGGCTGGATAAGGTGATCCAGTTGAAAATTCGAATTGAAATTTCTTTTCTATAGCGGCTGATGGGATCAGCTGACATGTTTACATGATGCATTTTTATTCTGATTGGACGCCGATCGGATCAAACGTGCTCCATGTAAATGCAGCTACTGTTGACTGTGATCTATTCAACGTTGTGGAGAACTTTGAATTATGAAGGCTTTTCAGCTCCGACAGTGGAGCAAAGACAGACATCCAAGCATGTCTCAGTGAAGCCCACCAGAATTTCTCTAGACCAGGGATTCTCAACTCTGGTTCTTAAGGCCCACTGTCCTGCAGACTTTAGATGTATCCCTGCTGCAACATACCTGACTCAAATGGGCCAATAGAAGACTTGTGCAGAGCTTGTTAGAGATCCATTTAATTTGAAGCAAAGAAACATCTAATAATTGCAGGATAGTGGACCTCGAGGACCAGGGTTGGGGATCACTGCACAATCATCTGGAGGTCTTGAGGGCCAAGATTAGCACTACCCACTAGGGGAGGAATTGACTGAACAACCATGGCAACGCAAAAGGTGCATGGAAGTATGAGGACGGTGATGCATGACAACATTTGAAACAGACTTTGCTATTTACGTACGTTAGGGAGCATAAATGGGCTTCAGTAAGAATAAAGTAAAAGACATGGCAGCATGTCTAATCTGGACACGGTTATCTCTGATCCCTCAGCGTCCAGGACCATCATCTATCACCAGCTGATAGAACCACATGAACAAGGATCTCTGTGGAGTGAGCCCACTCAAAGCACTTCTAAGAAACTTAAGTTTATGCAACATCTTTGTAGTCCTCTCTTATCTTTCTGCTCCTGTTACTCCTCCAGACTGAGGATTCTTCAACGGAAATGTCTGTATGTTATTAGATTATCGTTACTTTAAATATACTGAATTGAAAAGTATCATCAAAAGAAAGTTTTATTAGTTACCAAAAGAATTCGGTGGGATTCATCTGAAAATTGCTGTACATTCAAAACAGTCCAAATAGACTTTTTAGGGTGCAGAGAGGTTGATGAGAAAGTGGAAGGTGTTTGGGACCAGATGATGAGGTCATCTCAGTTTTTCCTGCAGAGCTTTGAATGAGTGCAGGGGTTATACTCCTACTGCTGTACCTCATTACTGACTCTTTCCTTTGAGAGATGTATGCATCTATGGATTCAGCAGCCTGTGACTTTTCAATTATAGTCAAGCTATATCTTTGATTGTGAGGGAACTTCAGTCCTAATGTGATGTCAAGTGTGACAGCGAATAAGAAGTGAAAGCAAAGCAACTCTTCTTGTCTTTTGAGTCTGTGCAGACCCATTGCAGAGGAAATGGCTCAGTCAGCTTTGTGTTGCAGCTTTGAAGGTCATAGATTACCATGTTGCATTCACTGACATACAGAACATACAAATGTACTGCTGCCTCACACTGAGCTCACACGCCACTGCAGGCTATGAAGGCTGGAAAACACCTATGCAAGGAAAAAAAAGATAATAATTTTAAAATTAAATCATTGTGTTTAAAATGTTTAGAATCTGCAGCAGCAGAAAACTCAGTAAAAGTTGCGAAGAATCATGTTTCTATTGTGTTCCATGAGCTTCCTTTTAATGAGACTTTTTAATGAACTGAAGATGCTGAATGTTTTAGTTTTCCAGAGGAATCTGTGTCCATTCCTGTGAATTCCAAGATTTCCAAGTTATGGTGCCAATGCTGTAAACCATGTTGTTGCTCTCTGATTCTCCTCCATGTTGCTCGAAACGTTTTCTGTTGGAAGTTATTCATGACCTCATCTTGATGGTAGCAAATGCCTCTACAAAGCTTCATCAGTAGTACCTTCACATGGGTGAAGTCCTCCTTGGACACATGTCTCCAAACCCAGGGGTGGAGCAAGAGGGGTGGTCAGGGTGGCACTGCACAACCAATAAAATCTTATGATCTGTGTTGAGGGAAAATGGTTTTTCAAAGTCCTCATGAGTCCATGGCTACGTTTACATTTGAGTTTTAATTTCCTTTAGTTCAGAATATGAATTAGATCTCTTTTAAAATGACCTTGTAAACACCTAATTCCGAATTAAAAGAGTCATTCTGAATTAAACTTTTATCCAAAATAAGTGGCTGGTTAATTCTGATTTTAAATCCGAGTTCAATAATACCTCGGTCATGTATATGTTAATTCTGCTTTAAATTAATTCGATCTGAGCATGCTCAATCCCTTGTCATGTAGCATGACGGTACGGTCACCTACCTACCTCCCGTCTCCTCCTCAGCTGACCACAGTGAAGCAGGATGCTGGTGTCCAGCTGCTTCAAAACTAGAATCACAATCGGAGCGAAAATGGTTCTTTTTATGTGGTCTACCATGTTGTAACTGAAAGAAAAGAAGGAGAAACTGGAGTTTTGCTCCCGGTAGACGTAAATATCTCACGTCCGATCAGAACCTTCCCATCGCGCAGAGCTTAGGCGGAATTAAATAAAGGCAATTAAACGTGTTTTCCATGTAAACTTTAATTCAGAATTACTATTTCCATGTAAACACAAAGAATACTTTTATTCCAAATGATTTAATACTAAATAATTAGTTCTGACTTAAAAAAACAACATTTAACTGTGGCCCATGTGCTTGTATGGTTTCTCCTGCAGTGCGGCCTGAGGACTTGGAGGTGCGTACTATCCAACAAAGGCTTTTGTCCTCGACCTCAAGATTTCACCAAACTACCTGAATTTTTTACCAAATATTCTGCTCTGTAGATGTTAAAAGACCAAAGATCTTCACAGATTATTCTCTGATGGAGTTTGGATCAAAGTGGTGAGCCACGACCCATCATTGCTCGAAAGACTAAGCCTTTGCTGGATGCTGCTTTTATACCCAATCCTGACACCCTTACCTGTCACCAGAATCTTCCAGAGACATCTTTGTGTGTTTATTTGACTTATAATCTGATTCTTAGTCTTGGAACCATGAATTTTGGATCAAACATCTAAAATTCATGACTCTCTGAGAGACGTCATCACCTGCAGTGCCCCAACAGAGGAAGTAAAAGCAAAACCTAGAAACAGAGAAGTGACGATGTCAGATTTCACCCCTGACACAGTGTTGCTTATTATTTTAGTCATGGAGACACTCAGACCAATCGCTGAGATTGGATTCGGGAGAGCTGCAGCCGTTATCACCAAGGAGTGAGCACATTAGGCACTCGGCTAATTTCACGCTCAGATGATCAAATCGAATATTTGTTCCTGCCTGTCCAACTTTATAAGATGCACACTCCTACTAAAACATCCTTTTGTAGGCAGAATCGCAGTTTCTCTCTTCCTATGATTGCAAATCAGAAAAAGTTCTGTCTGTCTATCCGTATGTATATCTATCTATCTATCTATCTATCTATCTATCTATCTATCTATCTATCTATGCTGCCTTTAGAAAAACAAGTGGTCAAAATTGTCAGGGTTAAATGTAATTCCAGTGAGACATAAGTTGCATCAATATTTAATTCATGGATTCAAGAATTTTGTGTGTAAACATAAAATCAAAGCCGAACTCATCAGCCAATCATCACATATCCCAGATGTGAAAATTATCAGCTTCTCCAAACAGAAAATATGAAAAACTCTAAAACAAATGTTGTTTTATTTGTGTTGATGGACAAGAATCCCTGCATGTAGAAATATAATCTCTTGGTATCTGTCAGGCAAGCAGCGATGATCAATTTTGAGGCCCATTTATGCTCCTTTATGTACATAAATAGGTCTGTTTCAAACCTTGTCATACATCCCCCGAAAGCAGACCAAAAACATGCCTAAAAGATGCAGGAGGGGATAAAAATGTCCGTCTTCTGCATCGAGCATAAACGAGCCTTTAATCAAGTCTTCCAACTAGAAGAGACGTCTCCAGTAAACAGCACGAAGGACACGATCCTCCACGTCAGAGGTGACGTCAATATACTCGTTTTAATGACCATAAAAACCTGATCATTTGGAGTAATCAGGTTACTGTAAAAATCTGATTTTACACTGCTACATGCACTTCTGACATGCGATATTGTAATAACCCTATCTACATTTTCCTGTTGGTATCAGATTTATTTTGGAGTACGTATGTAGTGATGTAACTTCCTGTTATTTTGTTGATCTTAGCGTTAGCTGCTAATGTTGGAGCTAATAAGCTGCTAATAGTTTACAGATAAATTCTTCGTGGATACTCTGACTTCCTGTTGTTGCATGCCATCGTCTTTGTGTGTTCTGCTCACGTTGTGATAGCGACGCAGGTTTTTGCACATGTGCAGATGTAAAAAGACGAACCAGATAAATGGAGACATCAGAGTACTGGGGAGAAATCAATTTCTCATAATCCCATAATGGCAGTTATCTGATAAAGGATATCAGATTATTCTCTCTGCATGACCACTTCAATTATCTGATAACTCCAGGGTTTTGGTGTGCATAGTCTTAAATGCAACTTATTTATTTATCTTTCGCTCTTATTTTACGAACTCTTTTACATATAATTTTGAACTTCTTGTTCTTTTACTTTTTTTGATTCATCCATTCATGTATTATTTTTTCCCCATTGTTTTGGCTTAATTTGATCTTTATTTTTTACTTTCTAACTCATGTTTTTTAGTTTTCATTTGTGTGTGTGTGTGTGTGTGTGCGCGCGCGCGTGTGTGTGTGAGAGGGAAATTATGAATGATTAGGTGTGTTTTTTTTGGTTAGGTTATACACTTGTGAATACTTTAATTTGAATATTAATTGTTGTTAAAGCAGTGGTTCCGAACCTGGGGTCCCACGAAGTGCACAGGGGTCCCAGAGGCTTTGACTGCTGGAGCCAGTGTGATTTAAATGAAGGCCATGTCCACACAGAGACCCGTTGAGGTGGATTTGCTTACCTTTTTTTTTTTTTATTAGGGTGTTTTGGGAACCTGAAAACACTTTGGACCATTTCATTAATGAGACATGTCTGGGAAATTCCACAGAGCCGATCATTCATCCTTACTTTGTAAAAAAAATATCAGTAAGGCTATATGTTGGTAATTTAACTTTAGCTTCATCAAATGACAAGTGTCCGCCCAGAATGCATCATTTATGGTGAGAAGCAGCTAATGAAAGCATAAAAACAAGCGTGGTTTCACCACGGGCGGGCGGGGGTCTACAGCTTGCTGCTTCCTGCATGAAGGGGGGGTCTTCAGGGAAATTAGGTTAGAACCGCTGATGTAGACCACTTTCTGCTGCTCTTTGGTGTGAAAAGTGCTTTATAAATAAAGTTAGTTTTGATTAGTAAGATCAGTTTAACAACCCCCAAAGTCCTCATTAGGAGGAAGGTAGAAGCATGAGATGCCAGAGACCGACAGGTCCCATGTGGTGGAAATAATTCTACCAAGAATCTGGATGAGAAGATCACACTGGAGTTTATTACAAATCTTATGCAGCATAAGGAGAGCTATCACACAGTCACAGGACATCGAAATGAGGCTCTGCCTGACAAAGATGAGTCCTCAGAGCACAGGAAAGACAAACGATGTGACACGGGAGGGGAGAAGCCAAAACTTCTGCGTTCGAGGTGGCCGGCATCGTGTACAAACACGGACGGTTTAGATGGAAGCATCGATTGTTCATGATTTTATTTAACCTTAAACGCAGTTTTTAGCCTTCTTCTGCAGTTTTTTTCACAGCCTCTAGAGGGCGCACGTTCTGGAGAAAAAAAACACAAAGTTTGCCTGGAGAAGGAGAAAACGAGAACATCTTGAAGACAAAGACTCTTGTTTCTTCATTATTTCATGTTTTTCTGTGAGTTGTAAATTCCAGCGCCTCTGTTGGTGCTCTTCAGTGTATTTTACAGTGAATGGAGTTTGGGAAGCTTTGGGTCGTGAATTATAATGAGCCAGATTATGACTTTTGGTCTAAAACTTTCCTTTTAGCAGAACTTTTTTTTGCCGTTTCCAGACACAGGATTTTATCCACCGCTGTTGTCTTGTAGTTCCAGATCAGCTGTGATGTTCCCGATTAAACTTTAATCATCATCAGAATGAGTTTTCTCCGCATCCGCCTGCTGCGTGAAGCCATCTTTACTGAGCACCTCTGACCACTGCGGACTTTATAACCAGGGAAGCCAGGATTAGACATTTTTGTGGAATCACATATTGTTGGAGATGTAATCACGAATGAATGTGGGAAAGCCACATAATTTCAGACGTAATCTTTTCTGGAAAGTGTCGGTGTTTAGGAATATTTAATCCCACAAAACAATGTGAACTAAGTAATCGTGACATCCCTATTTACAACTCTGGTTGGGGGTGAAACTCTCCGAGCAGCTAAGAGGTGGATCACATGATTAGTTGATGTGCTGAGTCATGTCAGTGAGCCTTGCTTTTACAGTCTTTGACTCCAGAGCTGCAGCGTGGTGTGCTGATGGACCATCTGGAAGGTTCTCGTTTTCTCTGTGTCTCCATGTTCTCCGCGTGCACGTGTAGGCTGCTTGTTTGATTAACTGGCGGTTTTAAATTCCTTTTTGTTTGCCTGTGTTGGCCCTGTGATGGCCTGGCGACCCGTTCACCGTGTAGCTGCGTCTCACCCGGCTGCAGCTGGGGAAAAGCCCCCACCCACCCACCACTTGCTGGGACCATGAATTGGATTAAGGAGGTGTAGAAAATCAATGGATGTTGACAGAACAGCTGTCAACTCACCTCCGGCTCTGCTCTGCTGGCACCCTGACAGCCATCAACAGGTGCTTTCTCAGTCTCCGCCACCCACCTACTTGCTGTAATTTCACCTGCACCTTCATTTGATTGCCTAATAACGGAGGCGAGAGCTGGAGGCGACAACCAGCCGCTCTGAACCGTCTCCACTTTGATTCACTGATTTCTGTCGGAGACGAAACACTGCTGCAGGCTGAGAGCTGCTGCGTGAACGAGTTCCTGCACAGGAACATTCATTACAACAACGTTTGTCAGATTGAAGCATCACTTTGGAGCACAGAAAGAAAAAGCATGCTTGGCACATTAAAGATTTCAAAGAGGAAAAACATTGAAACGTTTTGGGGGAGGAAATGATCACAGCTTTTCAACAAACTCTGCACCAGTTCAGGCCGAAGCAGCGACACAAACCAGATTCGCGGCTCTGTTGGTCTCTGCATGCACCACAAACGTCTGTTTTCAGCAGCTAGTAGAGCTGATTCTCGTGACCCGTGCTAATCACTTCAGATCTGAACCGCTGGCAGAGCCGTGGCTTTAAAATGTTTGCAGCAGGACTATTTTTAACCCTTTAAGAGACCTTTTGCATCACTTTATGGAAAACAAAAAACAAAAAACAACCTGGTTGTTCACAATCTGATCCTTGTCTTCCGCCCCCGGGTGGACACCTTTTTTGCCACAATAATTGACATATTACACGGTTTTTAATGGTAAATATACAAGAATAATTTTTATTCTTTTTTTTAAACATTTTGTTAATGGGCTAAAAAAAAAAAAAGTATTTCTCACCCTGTTTTCTTGGGTCAGACTGTACCAGGTTAAATATTCTGGAACAATAGTAGTGCCACAAAAAAATAATAAATCCTGAAAAGAATAAGGAAATAAATGACTAAAAATGTAGACAAATAAATTAAATACATAAAACTTTTTATTTTAAAGTTATTTTCTACATGATTTCTTTTTTTATTTTTATGAATTTCTTTCTATATATATTTACTAGGGAAACATATATGGAAATACAAATATAGGGAAAGTAAAAAGTAATTATATACAGGAAATAATAGGGAAACATAAATAAATAAAAATACAAATGAAATGGGAAAACAAATAAATTAAAACGTTTGTATTTATTTTTCTATATATTTCCTCATTTATGACCTTATTCTTATCCAAATTTATTCTTTTTCGTGGCCATTCTATCATTCCATAAAAAGTAAAACCTACATCTTTGGATATTTATTATATTTTAATGATCTGCAGCACTGTTATAGCATTCATATTAAACACTTATTTCACAGCCTCCTAATAAAAAAATTTAATATGTTTAATGCAGTTTGTTAGTAATTATAAGCTTTAGAAAATGGAGATTTGTGTTCAACGCACGTCAAGTTAATTATTTCCAAATAATTGCTTGTTTAGCCTAAGGAGGCTTGCTGTGAAGCACATAGCAGGTCAAAAGTTACACATTTCTCTGGAAGGAAGGTTGACAATTACCATTTTAATCACCAGTTATTAATATTTACTAATTTAGAGGAAATTTCTAAGACCCTTTAATTGAAGTTGTTGTCTAAAAAGCCACAGGAAATATTTATAACATTCACGTTATCCACTTAAACAGACCTCTAATCCCCGAGAGAGCATAATCCTTCCTGCTTCTGTCCTTGGATTTTTAAAAAAATATTTAGCTTCATCATCAACAGCTGCTACACATTAAAGGGAGATTCTGTATTTTCCAGCCTTTTCCCCCAATGTTTCCCTTTAATAGTCGTGTAATGTGCTGATAAGCACTTTGACCGGCAGCCATTAAAAGGCTGCAGAATAACCTGCACGGCTAAATAATCTCTCTAATAAATCTCTTTCCTGGAACTAACATTTATTCTCATGACAGGCTCAAACAGAGAGTAATGAGATTATTTTTCAGTCTTTGGACATGAAAATTCAGTTTATATTTGAACTACTTAGACGGGACTTGAATGGCATTGATCTGAGCTGGAGTTCACCAGAAGACGACCTCTGAACGCGCTGATTTTACAACTAGTTTCTTTAGGAACAGCTGCTGAGGCGTCTGAATCTGCTGTTTGGCGCACTGCAGACATAAAAAATATGAAACATGGTTCTGATTTAATTATATTATAACTGTTTTATTCAAATCAAATCGATCAAATCATTTGATAATCCTTTTTTTTTTAAAATAGTTTGCACCACGTTTCACTTCAGTCGCTGGTTTCTATCAGTTCATTTTTACTTCACCTCTCACTGGCCTCTTGTATGAGCAGCTTTACAGACAGGAATTGTAGAGGAATAAGAGGACTTTGATGTTTCGCGTTTCTCCAGCTGCTGACCGAAGCTCCGTGAAGTGCGGCTTCATATTTTGTCGGCACAGTTTGGAAGCTATTGTTTGGTTTTCCTCTCTGAGGCCTTTGGCTGAGAATATTGTTGCTTTTTAAACTCTTCACTGGACACCAAACTGGAAAACCCGAAGTGCTTCAAGAGATGTCTCCATTCTTTTAACCAGTGAGGGAAGCCTGCAGCAGTTTTTAAAGAAATACAGGGTTGATTGCAGTGACCCTGAGACACAAAAACGACTTCTACCAATCCATAAAATCCATAAGAGGACCTCACATGCTTCAACAGAGGTGCTTATGCAAAGCATTTGATGTCTCGCTGTGATTTTGGTGGATATAGCGACCAACAGAGCCACAAAACAAACGCATATCCCAAACAGATTTTGTCCACACTGAGATTTGGGTTTGCAAAGCTTCAGGTTGAGCAACACGGCTGACTTTCATTTATCTGAAAGGTTGAATGAAAGTCCCGACAGTTGCAGGATCTGTCGAGTGAAACATCGTCTGTTTTTATCAAGAAGCAGCAGATAAAATCCCTCATCAGTTAATTAGTTATTAAATAATGAAAACAGGCTCTTAGGTCCGTGGATGAACTTTCCAGCCATGCAGCGCAGACCGACCAGCTGATGTGGAATCCTCTCAAACCTCCTTCCAGCTTTTCCACCGGGCTCTGGCTGAATGCGGAGCGCTGCAGCAGTAAAAGCCATGCCGTCTCTGTTTGGATGGTTGTTCTTTGTGTTTCCGAGAGGCGCTTCTTGCTCCAGCTGCCAGGTCCAGGATGTAGAAGACGGGGTTTGATGGGACAGGTTTCCCCAGAGTACCCATCCACACCAGACCTGGTCTACAGGTGTCCTGTTTGTTCACACTTTACAGAGCCACTTCCTGTCTGTTGGGGTTGCCGTTGGCTGATGGAGCCATGACGACGGCGGTGGGCGTGGTCTTCTTGATGGAGGTGAGGCGGATGTGGGAGGTGCTGTGCAGGTAGCTGGCCTGGCGCTCAGGACGGGGACCCCGGCCACATCGCAGCTGGCTGTGGAAGAAGAAGAGGACAAGCAGGCAAACTAAGTTTGGTTTTTCAGAAGTTACATTTTATTAACTTGAGAAGTTAACTATCATGTCATGTTAAGAAAACAAAACTTCTCACTTAATCTCTTTCTTAAAGCTTTGATAAAAGAAAGGGGCCATGTTTGCTGCCAGGAAGTGAACATAAAACATCTGATAATTAAAGTAGGTGCTAACAGCTCATTTTCAAGCTCACCATTATCATTTCTTGATCTTGTGAAAACAAAGGACGTTATCTTGTGAGAAGCTGTTACAGTATACTGGCATAAAAAATAAATAAATGTGAGAATGGCCACTCTCCGGCTATCTAACATGATCCCTGTTTATTTTTGTGTTTATTAGTTTGTCATAGCTCCATAAATTCTAGGTGGATGCCTCCACGACCACCTGGATTTATGACTAAAAACTGACCACAGTTTGTGAGACTGAAAGTTTGTGTGTCTGAGATGGAGGTCAGCAGCACTGGAGCACCACAAGGAACTGTACTTTCACCCTTTCTCTTCACCGTACACCTCAGACTTTCTGTCTGCAGAAATACTCCGATTACTCAGCTGGTGTATGGGAGTTTCAGTGATGGACAAGAAGCTGAGTACAGAGAACTGGTCAGTCGGTTGGTGAGATGGAGCAGAAACAATCACCTCATCATGAACACAAACAAAACAAAAGAGACGATTGTTGACTTCAGGAGGAAAAGAAGTAAACAAACAACTGTTAACATCTGGGGAGAAGAGGTGGAGGAATACAAGTACCTCAAAGTTCAGCTGGAAACAGTCTGGACTGGAAAGACAGAACAGAGCAGACTCTGCTTCTTCCTTCTGGGATTAATAAAGTCAGTCAGTCAGTCATTGTCTGCACCGCTTATTCCATGACGGGTCGCGGGTGAGCTGCAGCCTATCCCAGCATTGTTTCAGGTGAGAGTGTCATGTTTCACCACCTTAGTTCTTGTGTGTTGGGTTTTGATCTGTTCCTTGGTTTGTTATGTTTTGATCTGGGTTTATAGTTTGGTGTTTTCAGGGTTTATGTCTGGTGATCATGGTTTATAGTTCTGGGTTTCGTCATGTTTAGTTTTCCCTTATGTGCTGTGTTTTCTGTCCCTGGTCCATTAGTTCACCTGGTTTGATTTAGATTGACTTCACCTGTTCCCAATTAGTTTCCCTGTGTGTATATATGTCCCTTGGTTTCAGTTTTGGTTGTCAGATCCTTGTGTGTATGCATTGTGTATCCTTATGTATGCCTGTGTGTATGTATGAGCATGTGTGTTTGGTTCGTCCCTGTCCTGAGTTATTTAAAAATAAACCTTGTCACGCGCACCATTTTGCCTCCTGCCTGATACTGCCTGCATTTGGGCCCTCACCATCACCTCCGCCATACATGACAGAGAGGCAGGGTACATCTGGACAGGTCACTAGTCTGTCGCAGGATTAATAAAGTATTTTCATTCATTTTCCATTTCACCAACGGGTCCGATGTGGAGCGAGACTGTTTGGTCCAGTAATCCCTGATATCTGTTGCCTTTCCACAGCAACAATAAAAAGACTGCTGTGGGTGAAAGTCAGTCCACAACATGTCGATGTATGCACGGGCAAAGCTGCGGTTCAAATCAGTTTTATCTCTGGTTTATCAGGGGGTTTATCAGGATTAATACTTGTGCAGCGTTAGCGTACGGTAGGGCTGACGCTGGTGAAATGTGTTCTCACACTCCAGCATGGTGATGGTCGTGTTGCGGTTTCTCTTCCGTGGTGAAGTATAAAACTTCTTGGTTTGAGAAAACAAGCTATGCAGCTGCTAAGTGTACCAAAATAATTGCTGTAGTCATA
>JBAMHW010010364.1:0-12357 GCA_037177495.1 Rhadinocentrus ornatus | reverse complement strand
GAGGTTCGGGAGGATTCCCAGTGGGCCGCATTACTTTTGGGCCGGTGTCCCGGCAGATGTGGAAAAGCGTCGCGACGTAGCAGCTGTTCATAGACCCGTCTGACACGCAGTGATGAGGGGAGATATTTCAGCTTCACTAACGATGCGCAGTAGATTTTTTTCTAGTTTTTTATTAATACAATGGTACTAACTGGCAGTTTTGCCAGTTTTTCCTGTCTGAGCCGCATGTTTAATATTTTTTTTATATATATATTTTGAAGGGCGATTTTTTTTCCAGAACAAAGACTTTATTATCCATCATACTTTTTGGTTGTGTTTGGTTTTCATTCATTGTTAATGAGATTGAGTCCATTCTATTTACTGTTTTTGTTTTGTTATTTAAGATTTCTTCCAGTTCCAGTGTAAAATCTTATTTAGAAATTAAACCTTATTGATCTTTGAAAGGGTGTACTTGCATTATTATGGCATTATCATTATATTAGTTGAAAATGGTCTAAAAATGGCATCGCTTTGCACAATATTGTTGCTTATCGAGATCATTTCTGAGAAAATTTATCGCACAGCAAAATTTGTTATCGTGACTGGCCTAGTCGTGTGCAAATATAAGTGCAAAGCTGTGCTTCTCTGCTTTCAGAATCCAGTGCTGTTACATTAATAAAGTAAACAGTCCAAGAGTTACGTTATTTCAAAGAATGTATGTTATTCTCTGTCAATGGCAACATAATCCAGTTTTAAAGGGTTAAATTCCATCGTCCACATGTAAAATGATGAAGGCTTTCTAATATTACACAACATCATACAATTAGCATTAGCTTTAACCTGCAACAGACCACAAAGGGAAAGAAAAAAAGTATCAGTTATCAGTAGCGGCCATATGATCTTTAATTAATATAGCTTCTCTTCTCTTTAACTTCATTTCAACTCTCAATCACATACCTAAAGTGGCGTCTGGTGCTTTCTGACTAGATGCTGCGACATGGAAGTTGTTTGACTGTGGAAAGCTAGCTCTGTCTCACAGTAAATGCACCTTACAGTCTTTTCATTTCCTTTGAGTTTAACATGATCCCACACTCGGCACTTTTTGACATTTTCCCTGGCTGTCTTGTTATATTTCTTCACTCTGTCGCTTTTCTCCTTGCATTGCTGATTCCATCATCTCCTGTTGCCATCATCAAACAAGCACGCTTCTAATTTCCCGGCAGGCAATACCGGAATTAGGTTACAGACCGGAAATAGAATGTTTTTATTTTATTTTTCTTGTTACATGAAGCGTTGATTACTGAATTTTAATCAACCATTTTTGTAATCGATTATATTGAATAATTTGAATATAAGTTTCAGCCCTATCTGGAACACCCCATCACACATATGCAGGAAGTCAAACACAAACCACAGGCCCTTTTTAGCCGAGAGCACGTGGGGTCGCTGCTGCATCTTCAGCCGTATGTGTACCGGCCTAATGTCAACATCTTCCCCCTATGTCCGGGGGTTCTCTCTTTTTACAGTAATGGCAGCTGTCCTTGTCACAAGAGGCGGGAAAGCAAATCACAATTTCCATATAATTACAAATGCAGGTTTTTAAGCTATTTTTCAGGTTTTTTTCATGGAATATTTGCATTGAATTTCCACATCATGGCCCTCATTTATCAAATGAACTTGTAAATGAGAACACATCTGATTGCAGGAATGATCTCACGATTGGATCCACGTGAATAATGCTATCACTTTAAGAGATAGTGTGTTTATGGTGTGAGAGGTAGCGCGACGAGTGAGATGCAGTGCCAGGTGCATGCATGGGAGAGAGAGAGGAAAAGAGTGTTGTTCAGTGTTCTCGAATGAGTTTTTTAACACATCTGTTTTGAGAGTAACTGTACAGTTTTGGGACCAGATCTGAGCAATAAATGCCACAGCTCCTTCAGGCACAAGTTGAGTCCTGTGTCTGTTTTCCACTGTTGGGCGAAGTTAAGGGGGTTAACTCTGAAGCTGCCCACAGCCTCGGCCCAGGAGAGAGGCTCTCTCTGTGTCTTCCGACCACGGTCTGGAGACCGAGCAGGTAGTTAACACACACGTGATTTATGAAATGTTCGTACCTGACCGATCCCAGTGTAGAAATGATCGGGCCTTGAAAATTGCGATAGCTGAAATCCATCGTCATTTACATGTTACACCCTTAATTATCCATGGTCCAGAGGCCTCACCCAGTTAGGACAAACCATGAAGAGGAGACGTGCTGCCAACAAAAAATAGACTTTTCGGAGGTCAAGATTGAAAGCCTCACTTGTGAGGTAGAAAAGAATAAAGAGGTGCTGTTTGGCAGCCTAAACACCAGAGGGCATGGATAACAACGCTACATGGAAGAGGATTACAACGCAGTTAATAGCCTCCCAACTCCAGCTGAGGGATGAATAAAATTATCAATAAGTAGCATATACATGCTCATGATTAATGTTTTATCTGTTTTAATCCTTTTTTTAATTTGCATAATAGCCAATGTCTGGTAACTGAAAGTCACAATTCTCTACTTTGCGCATGATCAATCAAACCATCAAAAAACCAGTAAAACTTTTTCAGCATGCTAAATGTCTGTGTTTACCTGCATTAGCTAAGAATTATGGTGTTCAAAGTTCTGTTATATAAAAGCACTTTTTATAGCCAACAAAAGAGAAAATTGGTAGCATAAAGCATTTTCACCTGTCCAGTACAGAACTGCACAGTTGTGTGCATAGCAGGGGAAACATTATCCTACTGATTAAAAGGAGCACTTATCCAACTTTTAGGTATAGAAAGGACGGATCGGCTCCTGTATAGCCACCAGTGGAGGATGTGCTAGGCACAGTTCCCTGGGCATCCTCCACTGGGTGCGCCGGGGCATCAAAAGGAATAGCAGCGTCCGAGACACATCCACCTGCCTTTCAGCTACCCGAAGCAGCGTTCACCGTGCACTGTTGAACCTGCACTCCTGCTCCGTGGCAGGGTTTGCCAGCAGGGTGATGAGAAGAAGAATATAAGAGTGTGAATATAGGTATGAGTTCATTTGCAAACACAGATCTGTTTGTATTTATCATTATTTCAGCTTGTAGTGTTTAATGATTTATGGGTCTATTCATTAAATTTCAGCTCTTGTAATTGTCATGTGTGGGCTTAGGCTGTTTATCATATTTGTTATTTTCCCAAATCATTTTAAGTGCGTCGGTGTGCTCTCCTGCAGTATCAGTGAGCTGTTTTGTTTTATTTGTTTTGGGAATCTATATAAATTTTTTTAAATGCGGCTGTTTATGCTCAGAATACGGTTTGAGGTTTGATTAATAATCATTTTCAGGCCAATGACATTAAAAGTACTATTAAGTTAAAAACTATGGGCTTTGTTTTAAACATAATTTTCTACAAATATCTACACCCCACATCTGTGGACATTGTCTTCTCCATTTTCCTGGTTCACCTGGCAGACACCCTTCTGCATTGCTCAGCCTCTCACTGTCTTCCTCTGTTTCTCTGCTTATCTCACCCCTACCTCCTCACTGCCTTCAGAGCAGCCTTCACCTCCTATTTCTTCATTTGCATCTTCTATATCTCACTCTCTGCCACAAGTAGGACAGACGCCATTGCCCACAATCCCTCTCTGAGCGCTACTAGTTTTTACTGTTTCAGTGGAGACCAAAACCTTCCAGCCCATGGGGACTTCCTGGAAATGTAGGTAAGGTGAATTTTATTTCTTGTTTTTTAATTTAAATTTTTGAGGGTAAGGACTTGAATTTATGGTAAGGGTTGGACCATCAACAATGATGGAAAAGAATTAGGTTAAGGGTCAGATAAAGGTATTATATCCTTGGTGTATCACCACAAAGATAAAACAAACAAACAAAAACAACACAAATGTGTGTCTGTGAATTGACTCCAGTGTTGCATGATAAAAACAATACATAAAAGACACCCAGGCCAAGGGTAAAAGCTACAGAAATACATGAGAACTACAGAAACAACAATAAAGTTGTACATTACACCGGGTCAAAGGTCAGGAAAAAAAACAAAACGCTTTAAACCACATTTAAACTCAGCCAGTGAGAAAAACCCTAACTAAGGAGTCCTGGAAAATCTTTTCACATTTTAAGATCTGCAACTGCAAAAAAAACAACAACAAATAAATAAATTGAACTGAAACAAGTAAAGATGAATTTGATGTTAGTTTTTTTTATCTCATGAAATCACCTCCCTTTCTCTGATGAGCTATTATCTCTTCCTGTTAGGATACAGATTATTGAAACTTCATACCTTTGATATCAGAGTTATCAGACTGATAGAACTGTGTGTTGTAATAACCCAGCCCGACACTTCATCCCCTCTTACTCTTCTCTGTCATGCTAACAGGACACACCTTTTACTGACATGTAAACAATCAGACGTGTTACCAGCATTTATCTTGTAGTTTATGTGCTGATTACGTCACCAGGGTTGTTTTTCATTTGTTTTGGTTTTTTCAGTCACAGTTTGGTCAACATAAAAAAGATATCAAAAACAAAGAAAGAACATCCGTACTCCAAGCCCCACAATGCTTAGCGCAGAAGCAGGGACGTACGCAGCGTTATGTGAAAGGAGTGACGTCAGACATCGGGCGTCTCCTGGCTGGCGTGCTGGAGTTTGCGGTGACATCCTTTTCCATGCTGACGCCCTCAGGCTGTACAAACTGCTGATTCCACCTGGAGAAGCACTTGGTCGCGAGTCCGTGTCCTCCACAGACTCCCCAGGCTTTTAACACCTGAAACCCGTCGCGTTGTCTCCGGTTAGACGAGCCGCGTGCCATAACGTTAGTCGGACAAAGGTCGGAGACAAGCTGGTTATCTGCTCGGAGCGGCTCGTGTCCTGGTAAGTTTCAGAAGTTAATCTGGACCATATTCGTGGAACATTTCTCACTTTTCTTCCAGTGTCCTCTAGAGTCGATAAACCGGAGTTAAACAAAGTTTACATGGTTAATCTGTCTGGGTAACCTAGTTAATCCCGGGTTAACCCATCAGCGCTGCTGAAGTTAGAAGGAGAGGAGCAGTTGATGAAGATGCACAGAAACTTATACCGCGACCTGGCCTGATTTCAGTAGAGGGAGGGTTCAAGCCTTCCACTACTAGTGAATGTTTGAAAGTCTGAATCAATACATTATTAATCAATACCTGACCCCTCCCCTTTTAAATAACCTTAAGAAACAATAAAAACAGCTAAGAGTGAATGAATAAATAAAAAAAGTAATACTGTTGAGTAAAATGAAAATAAAACAATGTTAAATAAAATTATGTAAAATAAAATAAAATTTAGTTAAAATCTAAGCCAAAAAGGTCTTCAGCGTGTTTCTAAAAACATCAACTGGTCTGATGCATTCTGGAGGACCCTTGTAGCCCCTGCTGCCCTCCCATCCTTCCCCTCTTCCTCTTCAGATAGACACTTGCAGAAATACACATCTGTACTCTGTAACACTTGCACACAACACAGCTTGCTTTTAGTGGCACAAACACAAAAAGAGTCAGATAATCTTCTTTTTGCGAACTATATTGGCTGTTGTACATTGTCGTATGTGACTGTTGGACACACTCATGCCTATATTTCTATCTGCAGTTGCATCCTATTCTGTTTATTTATATTTATCTACTAGCTGGTGCTTCTTTATCTAGTTTTATTTGTGTATTGTTCTATTTTTATTCTTATTCTACTTTTAAACGTACTATTTAGGGGGCTTGCACCGGGATCAGGGTAACTCATTTCGTCCCATCCCATGTTTAACTCGTGTTGGAATGACAATTATAAATCCTTGAATCCCCTGCAGCCCTGAGGTTCTCTGGCAGGCTGTTCCACAGTCGAGCGCCATAACAATGGAAAGAGGCCTTGCCGTATGTCTTGGTCCTCACCCAACAACTAAGCGGCCAGTACCAGAGGACCTCAGGGTTTCATAATTTAAAAGAAGGTCTGATAAATAAGACGGCCCGAGACCATTAAGACATTTATAAACTACTAAAAGAACCTTAAAATCCGCCCTGAAATGCACGGGGAGCCGAAGCAGCGATTTAAAAACAGGTGTAATATGTTCCCGCCTTCTGGTCTTCGTCAGAACTCGTGCTGCCGAGTTCTGAAGTAGCTGTTGGTTTGAAAAGGACTTTTTGGGAAGACCAAAGAGCAGGGCGTTACAATAATCTAATCTACTAGAAATAAAAGTGTTGGCAAGAGAGAGAAATAAGTTTTTAAGATGATAAAATCCAGTGTTTGTTATATTTCTGATGTGTGGAGTAAAATCCAGCTCAGAGTTAAGAAGAACGCCCAGATTTCTCACACAGAGAAGAATTAAAACGTTGTAATTTTGATAAAATGATCTCTCCCTCTTGCCCTCCGGACTGCTAATTAAAACTTAAATTATGTCCTGATTAAGCTGTAAGAAGTTCTCCGCCATCCATGACTTAATATCTAAAATACAGTTTAAAAGGACATTAACCTGCTCCAGGTCATCAGGAGACTAGATGACATTAGGTGGCTCCAGGTCATGAGGAGACACGGGGATGTCAAGCTGTGTGTCATCAGCACATCCTGAAGACATCCCCAAGAGGCAACATGTACAAATTAAAAAGTATTGGGGCTAAAATTGATCCTTGGGGAACCCCGCATTTGACTTCATGGATTTCTGAGGAGCATGTATCCATACTTACAAAAAATTGTCGAGCTGTGAGATCGGAGTAAAACCATTTAGGAACAGTACCTGAGATATATGACTTAATGTGAGGACGATGTAATAAACACATTTATTGTTAACTCTAATCGTGTTAGATAATCGAGATCTATCGATCTCAATATCAATCAAAATAATTGTGATTATCATTTTTCCCATAATCGAGCAGCCCTACTGCCAACAAAATTTATGAAAGTAACAATGATGAATCAAGAACCGAGATTTCAACTACTAAAAAACTGGTTTAAACAATCTCACACTACAGCAGTTGATGGTTCCTTCTGCCACTGACATGGTTTTCACTGTAGTTAACGAAGAAGCAGCCATTAAAATAAAGACTGTTTCGTGGCACAGTTCTTCATACGTTTCTTTTAAGCTTTGGGGTGCACGTGGTACTGGGATCAGGGGGCTTTAGCTTATTGTTGTCAATGAAAAGGGGGCCCAGCAAAAAAAAGTTCGGGAACCACTGGTTTATGGAACAATCTAGATAAAAAAAGACTTTGTGTTTTATTTAAATGATTAAAGCTGCTACGATAAGAAACTGCTGCGTTATTCCGGGTAAAACCTGGCCAGGGACGTCTGATGGGAACTGGGAAACAGGTCCCCAGTCCCAGCTAGATGCTCTGCAGCTCAGGCACATATACCTACGTAGCTGTGTGGATGCGTCTGCTTTGCTTGTTTTATTCTTGTTATACAGAGAAACGAAGCATATCGATTAAAAAAAAACAAAATATTTTGATCTATTGATTGATCTATATGATTGATAATTAATAAAAAATATATATTTAAAGTACAGTCCTGGCCATTTTATGCTATTGCTTAATGACCAACTTTTAATAAAGATCAGATACTGAATTCATATCCAGCCTTTATTCCATCACCTTTTTAACCATAATGTCATGTTTTTATTAAAGAAATCAACTTAAGAGACGTCAGTGAATACTGAAAAACTTGAAGAATATAGTACGCAGAAAGTCTGATAAATAAATATTCAAATAATCTTTTAATGAAAACAAATTAACTAAATAAAAAGAGTAGCTTCTTTTGGTAGTGGAATACCAGTTTGAGGTAGCTCAGAAACTGGTAGGACTGGGATACCAAGTAAACAAACACCACTTAACAAAAACCACCTCACCTTCTTTTATAGATTTTATTTAAATCTGTAAAAGAATGAATTCAGTCTGATGAATTATAGCTGTCATCTCACCTCTGCCCTCCAGTCTTTGCTGTATGTTATATTTAGTGTGTCTTTAGCTGGACTCTGTCCTCACTGGCCTTCAGACAATCTGTAACATAGATAACACCGGCAATGAAAGATAACTCAGCCGTGCTGAACTTTGAGTTCTGGGGAAAAAAAATAGATTTTACTTTTTAAAAAAAATTTTTATTTTTTTTTATTACTTTTATTATCACTAAAATCAACTGGAAAATAGTTAAAGCACAATTTTAGCGAATAGCGATGGATGGATGGACTGAAGATAACACTAACATACATCAATAACAATAAACAAACAGTAAACACCCAGTTATATTCACACACCCTCTTTATTTCTGTACCTTGTAAAAAATAATTACTTTATACTTTTTAAAACTGGCCTATTTTAAGTTGAGCTTCTTCTCCAAAGTGTACCTGAAGTGTTCGGAAATTAAAATTACCCCTTAGCTATAACCCTCTCCCTTTTTAAAGAAAAATATATTTTTTTTTTAAATGTAAAAAAATAATAATTTCATTATTTATTTATTATTTTTTTTAATTTCTTTTTATTTAAATAAAACAAAAACAAAAAAAAAAACTTCTCCCCTTCCAATGAATCATTTTTTTACCTTTCTGAAACTTTGTTCTTTTTTTGCCCCGTACTGCTTTCGTTTGTGATCTGGAATAAATTAGACTGTTTTTACGTTGAAATCCGCGTCATATTCGGCTCTATGGTGCGGCTCGACCTCAGGTCCGTATGGGTGGCGAAACATTGGACTGTAGCCACGTCCTTCACATCACCCTCGAGACCCTCATCATACAGGTCAGAGAGAGACACGATTCAAATAGTGAGGAGATGCAGTGATGCCGTTTGTCCAAAGTGTTGATGAGTTTCTTAAATCCGGGTTGTTCGCTGTGTTCACTGAGTGCTGGTCTTTGGCCAGAAAACAAGTTATGTTTGTTTATAAAGTTTTTTATGTCTCTGTGTCTCTGGGAGCTGGGGGATTATTTAGTCACGACTCACAAATATTGTACATTTTTCTATTTCCTTGTGTCGCGTTGCCCCCGTGTGCACGACTATGTGAACGAGCACAACATTTCACATGCACGAATGTCGCCTATTGCTTGGCTGGAGGAGGGCAGCGATTTCCGCCTCATCGCGCAAGTTCCATAGAAAATCAATAGAGAAGGAGCGACGTCGCCTCCCGTGTGTCCAGCCCATAATTTGAGAGGTGTTTGCATCTGGAGTTGAATTAAAGCAAAGCGGCTGGTACTGTGGGAGGAGTCTGCAGCAGAGGGTGGATTCTGCAGCAGAGGGAGGAGTCTGCGGCAGAGGGAGGAGTCTGCGGCAGAGGGAGGAGTCTGCGGCAGAAGGTGGAGTCTGCGGCAGAAGGTGGAGTCTGCGGCAGAGGGTGGAGTCTGCGGCAGAAGGTGGAGTCTGCGGCAGAAGGTGGAGTCTGCGGCAGAGGGTGGAGTCTGCGGCAGAGGGAGGAGTCTGCAGCAGAGGGTGGAGTCTGTAGTGCTGCAATGCCAGCGGTGCTCGATTTGCAGCTGAAAACAGCACAAGAGTAAACTGCTAAGGACCAAAATAATCAGACCATTTCATTTTTACAATCATTGAAAACCCAGATCGTAATTGTGATTAAAATTCGATTAATCGCGCAGCCCTACTTGTGCGTAATCAAATATGTCAAGTGGGATGGCTGCACGGGCTGATGTCATGAAGGTTTGGCCTTTGCTTCGGACAGATGACGTCTCACGTCTGTTTTAAAGTTGTTCTGGAGGATGAATTCATGCTCTGCCGTCACAACAGAAACTGAAGTTACAAGTACCACTTCCGCTTGAGTTTTGAAATCTGGGAACATTTCTCCAAGTGAAGTGATCAGAAGTTGGCAAGAGTCTCTGAACGACTGGTTTCCTGATCCTGCAGCTTGCGGTCCTTCTGCACCGGTGGTTCAGCTGCACCATCTGTGATCCGCAGTGGTCATTTTTGCGATTGAAGCCACCGGGATCATGCCTTAAGAGAGATATTAGCTAATTATATGCTCACCATTAATTACTGACCACTGTTTTGAGAGCACCGATAGCAGTGTGTTTTTTTCCAGGAGCAGCGGCTGCAATGGACTGGGAGAGGAAGGAGGGAAATGGTGGTTCGGGGAAGGTTCTTCAAATTTTAGTTGCAACCTTCAGCAGATGTTGACGGAACATTTAGAAAAGTTTTCATCTCAATGATCCAGGCAACAATCTCTAAGCATCACAGCCACCTTTAGCAGAACCTTCAGCATGTTAGTTTGCAGCTGGAACAGCTTCTCCGTTGCTGCATCCACACCAAACAGTAAACAGTCATCAGTGGGTTTTTTCAGCCAAAAGAGCAACGTGCCGAAGGTCCTGCACAGTTTCCTGTGGAAAGTCAGCCATTTCTGCCGTTTGCCTCCACAAGCTGCGGAGCCAGGCAGGCTGCACGGCTCTCCCTGCGCTAACAGCCTGGGACCTGCTCAGCCTTGACTGACCAATAGACACGCCTTGAAAGGCCGCACCTCCCTCATTTACATAATGAGGCAACCATGCAAACAAAAATGTAAAAAGGAGACAGAAATAAATACACTTGGGAATATACAGGCAGAAAAAACAAGATTAGAAATAATGACAAATATGCCTGTGGGAAAAAAAATGTTAGATAAAAATAAAGTAGAGAAATGAATTTTTTTTAGGGGGGAAATATAAAAATAAATACAAGCAACAAAAAAAGAGTAAACAATAAAGAAATATAAATATAAATAATATAAACATAAATTGAATTGAAAATTACATGGGAAAATATATAAATATGAATTAGTGTTCTCAGATTCTCAGGTACTAATCGAGTATAAAATTTAATATCTAGTTAGATATGCGATAACACTGCTGAACTTGCGATGACGATATGACCTGCAATAAATAAAATAAAGCTGCTGCTTTGATGGTTCCTCACATGGAGCTGCACTGGCAAAACTCTCAGGCACATACGTCTGCTGAACTTTATAGCTTGTCCTATAATAACGCTAGTAGCTAGTGGACCACTGTCCAGTCAGTCCAGATATCCACAGCGCCGTCCTGGTCGGCAGGTATGAGGTAATTAGGGTAAAGGCAGCGCCACAACACACAATATGTCAGGGGGATTTATCTCTAGCTCCTTGTAGTTGTACTGTAGGCGGCTGTGGAGACTAAACATGTGTCCTCTGGTGTTTCGCGCAAGTTTCCGACATGTCTTGCAGTTCAAAATAGCCAACGTGCCGTTTTGTTTAGCCACAAGTTCTGCTTCTTCTTCCACATTTTCCTTGGTCCTCTCGTTACCTTCCGCCATCAAAATGCTCACTCCATGTGCTCCAGTGCGTCGGCCGTTTGCATCTAGAGCAGGTGTCCGGGACAGTAACAGTTCATTTGATTCGCCGCTGACGCACACAGAGCATGACGGCTCCGCAGCGTTTGCAGCAGCATCACAATACTTCCTTAAAATATGCAAATAGATACGACTTATTGCAGTTTAGACAGTTGTTGCCATGTGTATATTGCAAAGGCTGGTACTGCCATGAAGGTAAATTTTCTATATATTGTGCAGCCCTATTGTAGACCTCTTTAGTAGCACTTTAAAGAAAAAAGCGACTGGCAACCAATTTGGAGACTTTTTCTGGTGTTGCTGGAGACTTTGAGACTGATGTGAAAACACTTATTGTTTACAATTTTCGCAGATTGTCGCAGATTAAACCGCAGGCTCGTCTTCCAGCTGCAGGAAGAGAGGGAGACGTTGTCTTCTGCTTCACAACCAGCCTGAAAATAAATTACACAAAGCTGCACCTGGCTGATCAAACCCTGGCTTACATTTAGATAATAATGTCTTTTAATGCAGACTGTTTACAAAAACATTTAAAAAGCTAATCTTTTTTTTATGTTTTTAATTAATCTAGTTTAAAGTGTAGATAGTCTTAACTGGTTTGTTTGTTCTATTAACTTGATCTCGTCTCAACATTGTTAAGAAAAGGACCCTTATTTCTTTAAGTACACCAACTAGTGGTTGAAATGGTTTCTAGTTTTTATTTTTTGCACCACAGTGAGCTAACTGCCTGACAACACTGTTAGACGGTATGAAGACTATCTGCACAACTAGTGGAGCTGTTAATGTATTTTCTTAGATTTATTAATATATTTTTGTTGTATTGCCTATATTGTGTTATTTTTGTGGTGTTCTGACTTTGATTAACAGATATAAATTTTTTTATTTTATTTTTTTCTATAGTATCGAAAATAGTATCCAGTATCGAGCATCATTCAGCTCTTAGATACACCTTATGGTGCCCCTGGACACATCGTCAGTGATGTAACCTGGGATCCCAGGGGGTTTCGGGTCTTTAAACAATCAGACCCCCTCCTCCAGGCAACCCAGCCAGGGCTGATCAGGCCCCAGCTTGTGTCCAGGTAGCGCTACCCT
>JBAMHW010010363.1:0-12376 GCA_037177495.1 Rhadinocentrus ornatus | reverse complement strand
GTCAGGGAAAGCCTGTAATCGATCCGTCAACCTTCCGGTTGAAAGACAACTGCTCTTCCTCCTAAGCCACAGCCACACATGAAGTATTGAGCACTCAGACCCTACCTAAGCTGCGAAAAGCACAATGGTGGACCTCAGTGTCATGTTTTTGAGGCTGCATCTTTTTAATTTAATTGGGCTGTTGAAGCAAAACCTGTTTCTAGTATTTATGTTAACGAAGATGCAGAGGTTACATGTGCCAGAGAACTAGCGGCTGACGTGAAACCTTTCAGTTGTACTCTGTTTTGCAGTCTTATGAGGATGCTGTACTCACCTGGGTGTGTCGTTACAAAGTTTCACTGCCCACTAGAGGCTTGGCATGTGCACAACATCTTTTCTGGTCCCCTTTACGTTTTCTCCTGTACAGACCTAGTTTTCATTCCACTTCAAAAAAGCAAAGGAAAAATATTTGCATGGAATCAGTGTTGTATAAGAGTTTCCTCTTAGTCTTGGGGAGCTCATCAGCTAAGCTCATTAGGGTTAATATCTCACATGCATCAGTCAAGAAGCAGGGTACACCCTGCATGGTTTCAACTCTATCATAAAGCCACTACAACTAAACAAAAACACATTCTCAAATTCAACAGAACTGTTTCTTGCTATAAGCAAATTATGCAAAGTTCCCCACAACCCAGTAGGGGGCCCCAAAGGTCAATGTTCAACCTCATCTTTGGAGAACTACAATTACTCATCTTTATTCCTCATATGCTTAAATAAATTAGGGATAAAATAATAATAATAAAAAAAAGTATGCAGTATGCTTCTCTTGTCTAAACACACCAGCTTCTTATGTGCTTTAAGTTTAGTCATTCTATCTTTCAAAATCTGTAAGTTTGACTTGTTTTTGTTTTAAAGGTGTTCATCATCTTAGTTACTCTTGTGTAAAAAATTTGATTTAAGGCCTAAAGGTTAAAGTCAAAAACTGTTAATCACCAAGTGCGTCTGGTCATATTATAAACAATAAACCCCCAAAATATCATTGTACGAACCGCACTAAACCATATTTGAAACAGATATTGTCCTACAGTGGTGTGTGACAAAGCTATTAAACCAGCACGAGGAGGTGGTGCCTTGCTGTTGTGGCAGTGTATGGGTCTTCCACATGCTACTGAGGCATCTGTTTGTTAAATTAATAAACTGCTGAATTTACAATATCTCCTTTCTTGAGACTTCATTTGTCCAATCCAGTAAATGGATATTCATTTTATATTGGAGTCTGTTTGTAAGGTGGCTGAATTTAATGATTTTACTGCAGACATTATCATGAAACCAGTCCTGATCAAGTATGTTTTATTTACATTTTCATATTCAAAAAGCTGTCTTTCCTCAACTGTCAAACTGCTCTCCAAACGTTATGCTTTTGAATGACAATTCAGGGCAGAACTTGAACCTTGTGCAAAGATTCTTATGGTTTACATAATGTATTGTGGCCAAGAAGATGTTAGCCGTTGGATGGCAACCACCACACAGACTTTCGATACATCAGTTTGCTGACCAATGCTGGAGTTGCAGGAGTAGGGTCATCTGCAGTCACAGGTCCTGTGACCCCCATCCACTTGTGTCCTCAAAAACATGAACAAGAAGACAATACACAGACAAGCAGGAGATTTCCTCTGGACCCAGGTTAACTTAGACATTTCCTTTTAAGTCTAACATTTCACTTGTTGTTTTACCGGCAGACACAATTAGTCAGTCTATGGTTATTACCCATAACTTGTTAAACTGGAATAAATGTAACAGAATGGGTTTGAAATTAGATTTTTTTTTTCTTGTGGATAATATGTTGATGTACACCTGCTTAGACAAGAAATTAAAGAAAAGGCTGTTTTTCCTGTGCATACAAATAGTTAAATGTGTGTGGATCAAATTATATTTACGAACACATCAACTTGTTTAATTGTGTAGTTTTTGGACAACTTTAATTTCCTCACAACCCATAACACTTCAGCATGCTGAACTTTGACATCCTCATGCTTTACTGAAATACCTTTTTTTTTTCTTCTTTGTCACCTATTCTTGTTTTTGTTCAAAATAAAAAAAGTGTCCTACTTGGAACAATTTTAAGGCCAACTTATGATTATACACACCGATTATATCCCACATGGATTTCCTGTAGGGGTGCGTGAAATGGAGTATCAGGAGGCTTTTTATATGAACACCAGCTTTTAAACTAATTCTACAGCACAGATTTTAATAAGGCAAATCTAATGTGTGAAGTGTTAATTTATTTTGTTTTTTTTTACATAATTTGACAACTTTTGTGTTTCAGGTCATCCTCAATGTGATTCTCAACCTGGCTGGAGTTGGTTTTGCCATTGCAGCCATTGTCCTCTACAGCATCTATTTAATATCTTTTATATTTATATTTTATGATCTAAATTTAATATTTAGTGCTGAGTAAAGGTGCTGACCTCCCCCTCCCAGCTCCTTCCTGTTTTTGAAGTGTATGTTTGCAATTAAAATTGGGGGGCATTGACCACATTGTGCTGGAAGTGAGGCCACCTTAGGTGCCCCACCCGCCAAGCACTACATGGCACGCCCCCCAGATGTTGTTTTGTCGCATGTCGCAAGAGGAGCATATACAAGTTGAACAGAAGAGGTCAAAGGCCTGACTCCACAAGTCATGACCACTCGCTCGGATTTAAAGCTGTCGATCGTAACAAAATAACTCCGGCCTACTAAATAGGACCTGAACCAGTTAAGGAGCGCTCCAGAAAGTCCGATCCAGTTTTCCAGCTTGTGCAACAGGATTCTGTGATCTACAGTATCAAACGCAGCACTGAGATCCAGCAGAACCAGAACTGATACTTGATCAGAATCAGTATTCAACCTCATGTTTCAGTGCTGTGATGAGGTCGGAAGCCGGCCTGAAATTTATCAAGATTTCCACTTTCATTAAAAAAGTCATTAAGCTGGTGAAATATAACTTTCTCCATAATCTTGGATATAAAAGAAAGGTTAGAGACAGGTCTATAGTTGTTATTTAGGAGTGGCTTAATGGCAGCTATCTTTAGTGACTTGGGGAAAAATGCCTGATGCCAGTGAGCTGTTAACTAAGTAGGAGATAATTTTTACTGAGGTAAAAACTGTTTTTAAAAGTCGGATGGTATAATGTCCAGAGTGCATGTTGTTGATTTCAGATGCCAAACTATTTCTTGTAGGATTTTTACATCGACCACATTAAATTGTGACATAACATCAGAATTATTTCCAGATTTTAAACATAGTTTTCTTGTTTGACTGTGTGGAATTTTTTGCTAGAAAAAAAGTTTGCAAATTGGTTGCATTACTCAGTGGAAAGGAGCTTTGGGCTTATCTGTACAGGAGGATTTGTAAGTTTTTCAATCTTAGCAAACAGAGCACGAGAATTGTTGACGTTAATCATTGCAGATAAATGTAGCTGTCTGGCCTTGCACAGCTCATTGTTATAGTTACACAGGCTTTGTTTGTACAGCTTATAGTGAATTTCAAGTTTATTTTTTCACCATTTCCGCTCAGTTTTCCTGCAATCTCTTTTTTTGGCTGTTGACCACAGTGGTGTTTCTCCATGGGGTTTTCTGTTTGGTCAAGCCCTTGATTATTATTGGTGCGGCAGAATCCATTACATTCAAGACTTTCAGATTGAAATGATTCAGGAGTCCATTAACTGAGTTTAAGGTTGTTTTTTAATTCAAAATTAAATATCAATTTTTAAAGAACCCTATTATCAAAGAAAAAAAATGCTTTTAATAATTCATCGCAGTTTAAAGTGCAAACTGCAAATCATGTAATAAACAGTGCGGAACTTAAATTGTCAGTGAAACTATAAAAAAAAAAGTTAAAATGCTACAAAATCAATCTAAGTAATTAATCAGATGGACAGGCTAGTGATATTAATGATAGTCAAAGTCAAATTTCTTTTTAGAATATTGAATTATGGTGTATTTTTCAAAAAAGATCCTAATAGTATATTATCAAAACTGGCATCAAAGTGGTTAAATTTGAATTGATAGGAGTTCAATTATAATAGAAATTTACAGACTTGAGTGTCTGGATGTCATCAGGATGAAGAAGATGAGCAGCAACAATAAAGTAAAGAATCCTGCTGATTGGCTATGATGCATAAATAAGAAGCTCACCAAGTTACATGACCTGGCTTCTTAACACTCCAACTGAAAGCAATCAAGACTACTGTTTTTGTTTCTCATCACAAAGATGACACCATAATCTTTTGTCTGGCCTATATCAGCGTTCTTTAGGTGTATATATATAGATAGATAGATAGATAGATAGATAGATATGCACACTGCTAAAAAAAAATAAAGTCAACACTTGAACAACACAATGTAACTCCAAGTAAAGCACACTTCTGTGAAATCAAACTGTCCACTTAGGAAGCGACACTGATTGACAATAAATTTCACATGCTGTTGTGCAAATGGAATAGACACCGGTGGAAATTCTAGGCAATTAGCAAGACACCCCCAATAAAGGAGTGGTTCCGCAGGTGGTGACCACAGACCACTTCTCAGTTCATCTGCTTTCTGGCTGATGTTTTGGTCACTTTTGAATGCTGGTGGTGCTTTCACTCTAGTGGTAGCATGAGACGGAGTCTACAATCCACACAAGTGGCTCAGGTAGTGCAGCTCATCCAGGATGGCACATAAATGCGAGCTGTGGCAAGAAGGTTTGCTGTGTCTGTCAGCGTAGTGTCCAGTTCATGGAGGCGCTACCAAGAGATGTGGAGGAGGCCGTAGGAGGGTAACAACCCAGCAGAAGGACCACTACCTCCGCCTTTGTGCAAGGAGAAACAGTAATGGTGTGGGGTGGCATTTCTTTGGGGGGCCGCACAGCCCTCCATGTGCTCGCCAGAGGTACCCTGACTGCCATTAGGTACCGAGATGAGATCCTGAGAACATATGCTGATGCGGTTGGCCCTGGGTTCCTCATAATGCTAGACCTCATGTGGTTGGAGTGTGTCAGCAGTTCCTGCAAGACGAGGCATTGATGCTATGGACTAGCCCGCCCATTCCCCAGACCTGAATCCAATTGAGCACATCTGGGAGCACATCATGTCTCGTCCATCCACCAACGCCACATTGCACCACAGACTGTCCAGGAGTTGGCGGATGCTTTAGTCCAGGTCTGGGAGAAGGTCCCTCAGGAGCATGCCGAGGCGTTGTAGGGAGGTCATACAGGCACGTGGAGGCCACACACTACTGAGCCTCATTTTGACTTGATTTAAGGACATTACATTAAAGTTGGATCAGCCTGTAGTGTGTTTTCCACTTTTATTTTAAATGTGACTCTAAATCCAGACCTTCATGGGTTAATAAATTTGATTTCCATTGATGATTTTTGTATGATTTTGTTGTCAGCACATTAAACTATGTAAAGAACAAAGTGTTTAATAAGAATAGTTCATTCATTCAGACCTAAGATGTTATTTTAGTGTTCCCTTTATTTTTTTGAACAGTGTATATACACATATATGCTTCAGTTCAACTCCGTCCCGTGTCATGATAGTGACTCATGCATTGTTGCGCCAGTCACTTTACTCTGCATTGCTAAAGTTGTGCCACTCAAACTTTAGTTATTCCCTGTCCGTTTTTAGCAATAACACAGCTGTGGTTATGCCGACCTAGCATAGCATTAGCAGAAATAACGTTAAGTGTACAATATGTTTGAGTGTACAGAACTAGCATTCATCAGCTGCGTGCTGAGGAGGAACAGTTTAAATGATGAAAACTGTCCTATCTGAAGCTGTAACATTAGTGCCAGAATATTTGTGACCATAATATGTTTATATGCAACTCTGTTAAAGATGACCCATTTTTACATCTGAGAAAAGTGTCTGGTTTTTAAATTGGTTAATATAAGTCAAGACTTAACATTAAAGGACACCAGAGGGCTACATAAATAATGTTTGCCAATTTGACTTCACTCATTACATTGTTTATATATAGAATCCACCTATGGTCTAGATCTAAAGATAAATTCATCAGTACAACTGTTAGCTATAATAATGCATGCTACATTGAAAGAAAAGATTTACAACGCAAATTTAAAAAAAGTTATTTTATTCATACATATTAATTGGCCGATTAAACGGCAATCAGTCTTTTTCTGCCAAATGTTGGCATCGACCTCAACTATACATTCCATTTACAGAGATGAGTCAGGAATCTGTAAAAATTAGTCAGATTTTTTTTCTCAGAAAATTCTGAAGCAAGATACAAGCAAAAGCAACTCTAGTGCAATCTAAAGCTATATGCCTTTTTCAGCAAGTGAAAACTGGAAAAGGATAAAAATATCTTACTCCAACTCCTTCGGGGCATTCTCTTTTATAAACTCATCTCTTCCCCTACTCAATCGTTTTTTTTCCTTTACATAGGCTTGGCCTAGTTGAGTGGATGCACATCCTATCCCTTAAAAAGTCACGCTAAAAAATCAGCCCAAGAATATCTAACCTCCGGGGCCGCAAGTGGTTCTCTGGACCTTCCACAATGGCAATTAATACATGGCTAAAAAATTTTTAAAACTAACCAATGCAGGTTTTTTTTAAACAATGTTTTACCTTTTTCACAGAATAACCATTTTATTTCCACTGCATAAATATAAAAGTACAAGTAGTATTTTTTACCTATTTTTCTTGTCATTAAGTCGAAAATCAGACTTTGTTTAAATCACTTTCCACAAATATTTACATTCCATTGAAGTAGGTCTATACTTGTTTTGCAAAAATTTCGTTTCTTTATTCTAGAGCGTAAAAACAGAAATAAAAATGTGGTTCTTCAACAATGACAAATTTCCTAAAGTGGATAATCATCAAAAAATTGTAAGCTGCCTTTTTTTAAAACAATCTCGTAACATTTGCGGCTCGAAACGAGCTTTATTTAAGTGGCCTAAGATACACTACGTATTCTACCTCACGTTTTTACCATTTGTTATCAATATGCCATTTTTATGAAGTAAATGGGTTATGGATGGAGCTCAAGCAGGATTGACACCAAAAAGGGCAGCTTATATCGGTCATCGGCTAAAACAGATGGAATAAAAAAATCGTATCAACCTTAAAAATACATATTAATTGACCCCTAATACAATGTGAGACCAACACTTAAATGGAGAATAAGACAAACGGATTCTAAGAGACCTTTGTTAAAGTCTGTCTTGAATGAATCTGGGTTAAATAAGGCTGCGCTTAGTTTGTTAAACAAGTTGCGACTCCATTAGGAGATTGTTCTAGTTTGAGTTGAACTTTTTTCTTTCTTGAGCAACTTCCATGGAATACCCCCTGAAGTTCTTCTAACCAGCACATATCTACACTGCAAGTACTTTGAATTGTCCTGTACATGAAATGTGCTATACAAATAAACTGCCTTGCCTTGCAAAATCCTGCAACTGTGCCTCTTCTAATTTGTGTGGACACGCATATGTCTTTTTAAAGAGGTACGCCACATAAAAAGTTCACCACAAACATCACAGCTAAATAGTCTCTCTCCTGTGTGGATTCTCATGTGTTGGTCTAAGCTTGTCTTCCGACTAAATCTTTGTCCACATTCATCACAGCTGAATGGTTTGTCTCCTGTGTGGATTCTCGTGTGTTGGTTTAAGGTTGCCTTTTGACTAAATTTTTGTCCACATTCATCACAGCTGAACGGCTTGTCTCCTGTGTGGATTCTCATGTGTCTGTTAAAGTTTGTCTTTAGACTAAATCTTTGCCCACATTCATCACATCTGAATGGTTTGTCTCCTGTGTGGATTCTCATGTGTCTGTTTAGGTCAGTGTTTAGACTAAATCTTTGCCCACATTCATCACATCTGAATGGTTTGTCTCCTGTGTGGATTCTCATGTGTCTTTTTAAAACTGTGTTTAGACCGAATCTTTGCCCACATTCATCACAACTGAACGGTTTTTCTCCTGTGTGGATTCTCATGTGTTCATTTAATTTAGTCTTATGTCTAAATCTATGTCCACATTCATTACAGCTGAATGGTTTGTCTCCTGTGTGGATTCTCATGTGTTCATTTAATTTAGTCTTTTGTCTAAATCTATGTCCACATTCATCACAGCTAAATGGTCTCTCTCCTGTGTGGATTCTCACATGTAAGTTTAAGCTGGTCTTGTAACTAAATCTTTGTTCACATTCATCACAGCTGAATGGTCTCTCTCCTGTGTGAATTCTCATGTGTTGGTACAAGTTTGCTTTCCGACTAAATCTATGTCCACATTCATCACAGCCATATGGTCTTTCTTCTGTGTGGCTTCTCACGTGTCTACTAAGATTTGATCTATGACTAAAGATTTTACTGCAAACATCACATTGAACTATTTTCGTCCCTGTGTGGATCCGTTTCGGGTTATTTTTACTTTGTGTCCCTCTAAAACATTTCTTACTATTTACACAGCTCAAAGACTTTTTTGTTTTGTGTCTCTGGAGAGATCGCTTAGAGTCAAACTCTACACCACATTCAGAGCACCTGAGGGAGGTTTTGGCAGTGTTATAGTCCACATCACTGTTTACACCTGACCCATCTGCCTTGTTGTCATTCCAGCTTTTATCTTCATCTTTCATTTCAGGCCCAAAATGTGACAAATGTTTTATCCCAGAAGAGCCTGAAGCCTTTCTGTCACTGTGTTGTTGTAAATGACTGTTTGGGTCTGGGTCTCTGGTTATTTCTTTTCCTCCACAGTCCTCTCCATCAGCTTCTGATTTGATCTGTATAGCTGAGTTGGTGGTTGGAGCCTCTACCACTATGTTACCTTCAGTTTGGGTTTGATAAAAATGGGCTGAATATGACCAAGGCTGGAGTTCTTTTTCATCATCTTCACTCTTCACAGGAGCCATCATTGTTTGTGAACTGGTGACACTCTCCACCAGCCCATCATCAGCTGCTCTCCATCCTAATTGGGCCATAGTTCCTTTGGGTTTTGCTTGTCCAGACTCCAAGAAATCTCCTCTGTAGTCAGCAAAAGCTGCTGCAAATCTGCAGTTAACACTGGAAAAAAAGAAGAGAAAGAAAGCTGGATTTCAAGGCTACGCAGCACAAATATTCCAACCTCATCCACTCAGAGCCTCTTCACAGTCACACCTGTGTGTATATTATGTATACATATACACTACTCAAAAAAATAAAGGGAACACTTAAACACAATGTGACTCCAAGTCAATCACACTTAGCCAACATTAATAAATAGGGCATTGAAAGAACCCTGCCTCACCTGTCCTTTTAGCTTTTACGCTGCTGAGTTTACTTTGATTTTTGAATAACTCCACAAGTGATTCCCGCTGGCTAAAAGGTCCTCGTGCTCTTTCAAATGTTTGATTAAATTAGTGGTGTTGTACGATGCAACGGAGGTTACACCTCTCAGAGCAACTGCTTTGCAAACATTGCATATTGCTTAGGGGGGTTTTGACAGAAAAATATTTCCACTCTGCGGACATGTTAAGTGGAAACGTTTGCTAAACTGAATGCTGCTCAATGCTAACCTGCTGCAAACTGCAGGAATGGATTTCCTGAATGGAGGCGTGTCTTTACGGCACGCATTCACTATGCCTCACCAACGTTGTAGACAAAATTAAGGGATGGGAAATTTCCGATCCATGAATTTAGTTGGTATCGGAATTGGGGTTGAAGTGTTGTCTGTGGTAATGCCGACTAGTTTCTTTCCACCAGGTTCCAGTAGCTATTGTTTGTTTCAGACCAGCGTGATCTGGAATAAATGAGACTGGAGACATTTCGTTCTCACGTTGAAATCTGCGTCATATTCGGCTCTATGGTACGGTTTGACCACAAAATCGTAGCAGTGGCGAAACATTGGACTGTAGCCACTTCCTTCACAACACCCTCACGACACTCATCATACGGGGCAGCGAGAGACGCGCGATTTAAAGGCAGTGATACTGTTCGTCCAAAGTGTTGAGTTTCTTAAATCCCGGGTTCACTCTGTTAACTGAGCGCCGTTTTTTGGCGAGAAAGCAAGTAATGTTTGTTTATAACGTTTATCTCTCTGTCTCTGGGAGCTGGTGGATTATTTAGTCGCGACACAAAAATTGAAATTTTTCTATGTCCTTGTGTCGCGTTGTACGCCCCCATGTGCAAGTCTACATGAATGAGCGCAACATTTCACATGCACGAATGTCGCGTGCCGCTCGGCTGGAGGAGGGCAGCAATTTCTGCCTCATAGCGCAAGTTCCATAGAAAATTAAAAGAGGAGGAGCGACGTTGCTTCCCGCGTGTCCAGCCCATATCTTGAGAGGTGTTTGCATCTGGAGTTGAATTAAACCAAAGCGGCTGGAACGGTGGGAGGAGTCTGCAGCGCTGCAATGCCAGTGGCGCTCTATTTGCAGCTGAAAACAGCACAAGAGTAAAATAAAATGGCCGGAGACACCGAGGCTGTAAGACCTGGAGATTACTGGCCACCTACTTCTGTACATTAACTTAAAAAAACCTTTAAGGTGTAATTAGTAAGTAAATGTTTGTTAATATAGCAGCTTTCAAGATAGAAATCACAAAGTGCTTTACAATGAAACACAAAATAAGACAATAACACAAGGAACGTAAAAGCAAGTTTCAAAAGATGCATTTTTAGCTGCTTTTTAAAAGAGATCAGAGTTCCAGAGAGGAGCCACTGCTGCAAAGGCTTTGTCCCCTTTTGTTTTCAACAGTGTTGGTTTAACAACCAACAGACCTTGATCACTTGAACTCAGGGACTTGCTGGGAACGCAGGGCTGTAGAAGGTCTTTGATAATGTAGGGTTTGATAAGTTAAAACCAGAATCTTAAAACGCACTCTGTGATGAATGGCAGATCAGTGCAGCTAGATTAGTGACATGAGTGAAATTTGGGGATTTTGTTATCAGCCTTGCAGCAGTGTTTTGAACAACTCAGATGATAGAGATTTTTTGCTTAAGCATGTAAAGATGGAATTACAATAATCAAGTCTGGATGAGACGAACGATCATCTCCATCTCAGATGGTGAAACAATTGGACTCAGCTTGGCAATGTTTTTGAGATGTTAAAAACAAGAGTAAACAAGCGATTTTATATGAGCATTGAAAGACAGTGCAGGGTTAAGAATTACACCAAAGGAAACTTTCAGAGTTAGAGCTCAGAATTAAATTCTTAGAGGATGCTTACCATTTCTCCCGAGAAGAACACATACTGAACGCTATAAGAAAAGCTAAACTTGAACTTAATGAAATAATAGGTAGAAAGACACAATTCTTGGTGCAAAGACTTTGTCTGGAAAACTTTGAACATGGCAACAAATCTGGAAGGTTCCTGGCTAATCAGTTTAAAACAAACAATGATCTCCTCTTCTGAGAGATCCAGAAGATAATATCAGCCATGAGCCTGACAGGATAAATATCACTTTTAGAGAATTCTATAAAAATTTATATAAATCACAATTAAACACAACAAATGAGAAAATTGACCAATTTCTTAGTAACCTCAATCTTCCAAAATTAAAACATGAAACTAAAATGGCCTTGGATTCACCTTTTTCAGTCGATGAACTCCATGAAGCTCTCCAGCATATGCCCAACATTAAAGCCCAAGGTCCAGATGGTTATCCAGCAGAATTCTGGACAACGCTGGCACCCACTTCATACAATATATTACAAATGAAGGAAAAACAAAAAATACCTCCAAATATGAATCTAGCTAATATTACTCTACTATTAAAAGCAGGAAAAGACCTGACACTTCCATCCAGTTACCGTCCAATCTCATTAATTAATGTAGATCTTAAAATAATCAGGAAAGCTCTGGTCAGAAGGAAAGAAAAAATAACCCCTCTAATAATAAATCCTGACCAAACAGGCTTTATTAAAGGTAGACATGCCTCTACTAACATGATTAATTAACATCATAGATTACTCTACATAATCTAGAATCTACAGTCATTTCTTTAGACGCAGAAAAAGCATTTGACCGAGTAAACTGGAAATTTTTATTTGCAACATTAAGAAAATGTGGGTTTGGGTCATCTTTTATAGACTGGATAAAAATATTATATAACAACCCAAATGCATGTGGGAAGACCAATAAACAAAGCTTCTGTTTACAGAGAGGCACCAGACAGGGCTGCCTGCCTTCTCCTTTACTTTTTGCTATTTTTATTGAACCCCTAGCTGCTGCCATAATAATAATAATAATAAGACAAAATAAAGAGATTAAAGGAATCCATGCCAGAAATATAGAACATAAGATAAGTCTTTATGCTGATGATATATTGCTTTTCCTCCAGAATTCATCAACATCTCTCCCCAAGACAATCACACTTATTAACAAATTCTCATCAATATCTGACTACTCTATTAACTGGTCTAAGACTATAGCGATGCCC
>JBAMHW010010362.1:0-12422 GCA_037177495.1 Rhadinocentrus ornatus | reverse complement strand
GTTCCACTGTTGTTCAGATAACTATCCAGTAATGTTGCATTAATGTTCCAGTAATGTTCCACTGTTGTTCCGGTAACGTTCCAGTAATGTTGCAGTTACATTGCAGTAATGTTCCACTGTTGTTCAGGTAACTTTCCAGTAATGTTGCAGTAACTTTCCAGTAATGTTCCACTGTTGTTCTACTGTTGTTCCACTGTTGTTCAGGTAACTTACCAGTAATGTGGCAGTAATGTTCCAGTGTTCTTCCAGTAATGTTCCAGTTTTGTTCCAGTAATGTTGCAGTATTGTCTCAGTAATGTTCCAGTATTGTTCCAATGTTCTTCCAGTAATGTTCCAGTATTGTTCCAGTATCGTTCCAGTAATGTTCCAATGTTCCTCCAGTATTATTCCAATAATGTTCCAGTGTTCTTCCAGTATTGTTCAAGTATCGTTCCAATGTTTCTCCAGTATTGTTCCAGTAATGTTCCAGTGTTCCTCCAGTATTGTTCCAGTATCGTTCCAGTAATGTTCCAGTGTTCCTCCAGTATTGTTCCAGTAATGTTCCAGTGTTCTTCCAGTAATGTTCCAGTATTGCTCCACTAATGTTCCAGTACGGTTTCAGTAATGTTCCAGTATCGTTCCAGTAATGTTCCAGTGTTCCTCCAGTATTGTTCAAGTAATGTTCCAGTAATGTTCACTTACTCCTTAGCTTCACTTTTCTCCTTAGTTGTATTACCTTTTACTCTGGCCTAGACACAGATACAACATCTCAGATCTTTAGATGCTCCTAAGAACATGCATGAAGCTTTTCTTCATGTAAATTCATTATTTACTTTATGTATTTTTACGGGGTTTGTCTGCAAATATGGTTAGTTGCCATCAACCAGCATATAACAGCTCTTCTTTTCTCATTTCACCTCTTAGTTACATCCAGCCAGTAAGACGACCTACTGAGAAATTTTAGCCGACTCCTGGTTGAGTTTAGATGTCATCCTGCTGCTTCAGAGCCACGAATCAGAGCTGCTCGCTTAGAAAACGAAGATAGCATGAGCGGTTTCTGGCTGCCCGGGGCTCTTCTCCTCGTCCATGTCAGGAGAGAGAGGAAACAGCACTGCTTACAAACAAACAAACATCCCCATCATGTTTACTGCATAAATATGTCTCTTTATCTGAGCCACTAACACACTTATATGCAGTTTCTCTCACGGCCACTAGAAGTCTCACAGTCTTCAGACATGAATTCAGATCATTTCCTCCTGCATGGACTAACTGTCATCAGATCTTTATTTTATTTAGTTTAAAAAAACAGCAACTAAAACAATCTGTTTGCTTCTGGGTCCTTTAGTCTGAAAATGTGACCTTCAGAGAGCCGCATGCATGATGGTGCATTCAGGGTATCTCTTCTGTTTGCTTTGCTGTCCCTCAGATCACATCTCATTGATAGTTATTTAGATGAGAAATAAATTAGCTAAAATTATTCTACCAGAACTTTGTGTTTAATGTTTCCTGAAAAGCAAATATCACTTCTATTTGATGTTCCAAAATTTCTTAAGTGTCGTGAGTGGAAGATTGTGATTTCCAATTTGTTCCTGAATGTACCAACAGTAAATGCTGGCTATATATGCAGCAGTTCTTAGTGATAGCAGCTAAAAAGGAGCGGTGTAAATGAATGAAAGAAAAAGGAGTTTTTCTACTCTGTGTTAACTCAACCAGACCCAAAACCAGACTCAACCAGACCCAATAAGGGGTCATTAAATATTTCCTTTAAAATATTAATAACAGACCAACCCAGAGGCTTTAGTGTCCAGTGATGCTGAAAATTTAAGTCATCCCCCTTTAATCCTGTCATTGTAAAGTCTGATTTAAATTTAACTTTAAGGCTGTAAAGTGAGCCTTTCAGGATTCAGACAAGCAACATCTGTTCAGGCTCTTGGACCATCTGAGCCAGTATGGTTCCAGCTAGTCTGGCCTAGATTTCTTTCTGGACCAGACCAGCTCTCTGGTGGATGCTGGGATCTGCTCTAATCTGCCCACTAGAACTACAAAGAGAGACTTTCAACAGCAATTTGTTGCTTCCTGGAGGAAGACTGAGTTAAACGAGTACAGCGGTAACACAAGAAGCAGAACAATGATCCGCCGGGGAAGCAGGTCTCAGACAGGCCGATGCTATCTGCCCATCTTAAACGGGGTGAGCAGCGGTCACAGGACGAAGAGAACGGAGATAAAGCTTTCTTTCTTTCTTGCGCCCTCTTTCTTCTTCTTGTGTTTTTCTTTCACCTTTCCTTTTTCTTTTCGTACTCATCTCAGGTTGCACGATTTCTTTTCTATTGTTAAAGACTAAACAAAACTCAGATGTGAAACAATTTAATCTAATTTAATTTAACCACCTATTGCATTCATCATGATACCAGTAAGAATGTATTGTATGTCTAATCTAAAAAAAAGAGAGAGGAAAAAATTTATCAACCAGTTGAGTGGTCCATTAAAATAAACTTCTAGAAGAATTAAGTGTATTTTATTTCAACTTTTGCCCAACCGTTCACTGAACCAGAATGTGGAGTTTGATCCCTTTTCTGGATCTTTCCTGACATGCGTTGCTGATGGAGCTGCATGAACCAGCTTTTCTTCCGCGTTCTTCTTTCTAGAAACAGAGAATTTGTCGGAATTCATCCTGAGACAGAATCAGAACATGACGTTACTGCACATTCAGTTAAGTTTTATAGATCAGGACAAAACAATGATGAATGATCTGCTTTTAAACAAATACAAGAAGATTTCCTACAGTCATGCTGATTCCATCATGGTTTACTGTGGCCTGAAGGCAACACGATCCATCAGGACAACCTTGGATTTTATTATTTAATGAGTAAATAACTTACATTAAACAATCAGAAAGAAAGCGTAACTCCTCTTGTAGAGGCACTTTTTCCGGACAGAAAGATGCTAAAATAATGTTTTTAGACCGTTTTTGTGGAGCAAAAAAAGCAAAACTCTTTTCTATGAACAGGTCAGAAAAGGGTTTTAATTTGGCTTCCTGGGAGTCATGTGACCAATTACAGCATTGTTATTGGTCCCCTGTGAACTATGGCTGCATTCTGGAAACATGCCAGGCCAAACATGGCGTGCTGCTGGAGGACAACTCTCATCACAGCATGAAGGTCCCAGACTCCAGTCAGACTGGTTGCTGCCGCATCACTGAGTCCATAGGAATTTTTTGGGTTTTCTGAGAGTCCACCTGAAAACCTCCTGTTGAGGTGATGATGCCATCTACCCGGGTCCTTCAGCTCAGTGGTCCCCAACATGGGGTTCGTGACCTCCAATGGGATCTCCCAAAGAGCACAGGGGGGTCCCCAAGGCTTTGAACATTAAGAGTTTTTGTAATTAATGTCCACACATTATCCCCATTTTAATAAAATTTAAGGCTCTTTGGTAATTTATTTAACTTAATTTAACTTTGGCTGGAAGCAGGACGCAGCCAGAATACAGTATTTATGGTGAGAATCTGATTTTTCAAAGCATGGTTCCAGCACAGGGTGGGGCAGGGGGGTCCACAACTCTCTGCATGAAGGGGGTCCCCGAGGAAAACTCGGACAGGTTGGAAACACCTGGTTTAGCTGACATGGCCATCCACGATGCTGGAAATGTGCCGCTTTCATCTCCTTCACTTTCACTCTTTCTGCTTTTCTTTCCTTTCCTTTCCTTTTCTTTTCTTTTCTTTGACATTTTCTATTTTCAGTCATGTTAACGCTTTGATGTCTCCCTCGCTCCACCTGGAACCTTCCCATGTTGTTTATTAGACACAGCTGACTGGAAACAGCATCTTTTCCCACTCTGAGCTGAATGTCCTTCTTGAAGGACTTATAATCCTTCCTATTGTTTGCACTGACAGCTCTAGTCAGCTGTGTTAACTGCAGACTTCTGTTCATTTTTCACTTTGTTTTAGAAACACTAATTAGAAGAAGTTTCCAGATTTTTTTTTTCTTATCGAGGAATTTCCTTATAATTGGAACAAGAAAAAATGACAACAACTTGAAGATGTTTGAGGAGTTATCCTGGTAAATCCAGTTGTTTGGACATATCTGTTCAAGTTTTAAATACACAAAAATTCAAAGATGGTGTGTAATTGTGTGTAGTTTTATTTAGTTATTTATTGATTTATCTATTGGTTTGATTTTACATACAGAGCAGGTAGAAATGAATAAAACCTCATTTAATGTAAAACACAGTCAGTGTGATGCAGCCCCCCATGACAGCAGAACGATGGTCCAGCTTTATGGATATATGGCCACGTTAGAAACTTAAATGTTCTTCATTTTTAACTTTAATTATTACTGAATTTACATACATATTATTCTGAGAAAAATAAAGAGAGTGCAGAGAGGAAAAAGGAGAGAAAGAAACGATGGAGGACGAGCAGCTGGAACATCAATGTCTTTCAGATGTAGTTAAACCACCTCTGGCTTTTATTTATTTTATTAAAAATACTAATTAATTATTTATCATAAATTTTATTTATTCTTCTGAATGTATTTATTGTTAAATGGTACTTTATTTTGTTCCAGTCTGTTTTTATTTTGTTCCTTTTAATTCAGGTATTCAGGAGTTTGGTTCCTGTTCCAGAGAAAGATGATGGAAAGTTTTTCTGAAGCAACAATGAATGAAGGTTTTAGAAAGAAGTAGCTGTAAAAACTAACAGGTCTGCTTTGATCTGCTTTAAACCGGCTTTGAAGGTACAGTGTGTAGCTTTTTTGGTATTTTCTTAGAAAAGATCAAGAATTGCTTTCATAAATACGTATTTTACCAAAGTCTAACCACAGTCCATCCAAATGAAAGTGTTCTCGTAGCTTAGAATTAGATGTTTATAAATACATAGGTGGCGGCGCACCCAGCTGGAGGATGCCATGTTGCATCGCCATCTTTGAATACAGTAGCTGAAAGGGGACAAACTTGTTAGCCTTGTGCGTTTAACCTGCGAGTCCCCGCTGTTTTGGAGGAGGGGGAGGGCACGGGGTTTGGTGTCAACAAGCTAAGACGAGCGTGGATGATTCAGCTTGCCAGCTTACATTGAAATGAAGGACCATCTATACTCTTTGCCCACGAGACGGAGGAAAAAACAGCCAAGAAAAGAAAAAGAAATAATAACCGTGAGAAAATAAGAGTTTACATCGGTGGAGAATTTACCAGATGGAGGCAGCTGATGAGGACAGGGACTTCAAAGCTAACGCGGAGGTTGCAGCTTTCTGCTGGATAGGTGAGCTAATGCAATCTAACAGTGAAGTTTATTTTGGCGTTATGTTAGAAACAGGGCAGGGTGGTCCGTTTAGGTCGGATCATTTACTGTTACTTGCTATATGAAACTCCAGAAACGGCTAATTTGTTAGTTAGCCTATAGTAGAAAAGCTACGTTGCTACAGTTTTCAGTTGTTACTCTTCACAGAAGTCATACCAGCATGCGACCGTGCGCTTCTTTCAGACTTATTTTCCGAGAACTTTCCCTCGTGTTTTATCTTTTATTTCAGCTGATTTGTCAACGGGATGGGGGTAGTTGTCCTCCTTCTAGTCAGACAAAATGTACCTAAGTAAAACAAGTTTCTCGGCGTGATTTAATCGCCAAAACCGCAGCATTCTAACGCAAAAATATCTCTCAGATAATTATTTTCTATCAATCGGTCGCCCACCTCCCTGGATAAATCAACTGAAATACATGTTCTAAACACAGAGTAATGTTACAGCAGCGCCGACGGTCCACTGCCCTGCTGTTACTCCATCTTTCTCTCCCTCTTCTTCTCCCTTCTGCAAGTCTGCAAGTCACAAAAAACGATTTCATACGATAACATTAGCTATTAGCAGTAGCTTGGTACTAAATACATGGAGGGCACGCTTGTAACTTATCGGCATAAAAAAATAATAATTATGTATCGTTCTGTTCCTCATCACCTGACGGGACACTCAAACTTCACATTTATGAATCTCCACAGCTTCCGTTGTCGTCATAACGCTCCTAAAAGGTGAGGCTACAGTAGAGCACTACTCGATTGCTTGTAATATATTAGCGCACCATTAGATGGGAGTAATTCTTACACACTGCACCTTTAATAATGCAATGTTAGCGACAGTAATGTTTTTGATTTATTATGAAGGCAAAAAGTTTTGCAAAAAGCAGATCTTTCACTCCATTTGAACCGGGCTATCAGCTGGGACATCAGCATAGGTTATGTTTGAGGAGAACTAGATAAACTTTTGTGATGGGATGTGAAAAAAAGTTAGACGCACCAGTGCAACCAATGCTAAAAGATAATCTGAAGCCCTGCGGTGGTACTAAAGGTTTGTAGAAAGTGAAGTCTGAAAGGAGCAGTTTTGCAGTAAATGTTTCCTCGACGGAGAAGGACTCAGTAAAGGTCTTGTACTGATCTGCAGGTTTATCTGATCTGCCTTTTATTTTGACATTATTAATAATAAATTTAATAATAAATTGAAAATTATAAAAGTATAGCAAAACAACTATAAAACCATTAATAACGAAACCAATGCCACCCTTCACATAGACGATGAGGTCAGTAGGGACACGCCCCTTCAACCTATGCGTGTAGAGGAGGGGCCAAGTCATTGTGGGCGGGGCTTAACATTTATATAAGATGACGTCTTGTCAAGTTTTATCAAACGGATTTTAGAAAAACAAGGATTACTCCCAGTTTCCTTCAGTCACAATGATGACCATGAAAAAAGAAATTCAATATTTAACAGAAACACTGCAACAGACTAAAGAAAATGAAGCAAAATTACAAAGACAAAATGAGAAACTTTCTTCTGAGTTGGATCATCTTAAAAATTTATACACTAAAACACAGGAAGAGAATGATTTTCTGAAGACAAGAATGTATAATCTGGAGTGGCAGCTGAAAGATAATAAACACCAAGAGAAGATAGCAGAACTGGAGGATCAGGTAATAAATTTAGATTCCCATAACAAAAATTTGAAATCAGAAATATTGGATTTACAAAAGAATGAGATGATTCTGATCGACCAAAACTTGAAAATCTGCACTGAACTAGCCTTTACTAAATCAAAAGTAGATATAAAAAATAAATACATTAAAGATATTAAGAAGACAATTAAAATGCATAAACGTACTGAGAAGATTATGCAGGATCAAATCAAGAGTCTTTCTGAAGAACTGGAAGAAGACATCAAAACAGACCAGTTGAAAAATTATATGAAATTGCTCCATTGCCAACTGAAAGAGGCACAAAAAATTATTTTAGAAAAAGATGCATTAGTTGCTAAACAAAACAAAGAGATAGTTTTTATGAGGAAATCAAAAGATAAGCACATTTTATCATGTACACAAAATCCCCAACAAAGTGATACTGCAGCAGAAACTCCTGATGAATCTCTCTTTCTAGAAACAAAAAATGCAAAAACACAGGTAATAAGTTCTGGTGACACTGGTACATCTCAGAGCAGATGTCGGTCCTTTATTGAAGGCTTGTTTAAAGTGGTTCTAACTTTTCTATTCATTGGTATTGTGGTTTCTATCCTATTGGACAACATTTGCATTACCCAAGGATTAGGGCCATTCTAATATCAAAAAGATTTTGATAATATCAAAGAGAAACCAGCATGAAAAATGCTCACCTAAAGAAAACTTGATCAAAGAAATTTAAACAAATGTCAGAATCACCACAAAGAAGTAGGTTTAATATTTTATCATTTTACATGAATAGCAGCAGTAACTATGACGATAGAAGCCTATGACAAAATAAAGAATTAGAATTAAAGATGATTCTAGAAATCTCCTTGATATCAGTGTTCAAGAACTGACTAACTTTCTTTGCTGATTCTAAGATGCCCATGCAGGGTTTTTCTCCATGATTTTAACCTGTAGGGGAGGGCTTTGCACCCACCTTGCTGGAAAAAAAGATTATCACAATTTAAAACTTTTATAAATTATTATTTATTTAAGACAAACAAAATGTAGCCGGATTTAATGGCAGAGTTTTCAGCCAGGCTGAGAGCACTGGATTGTTCTTGCTTTCTTAAACTCTAAACTCTGCTGTACAGAAAGTCAGCCACAGCCAGTGGCATCGTTAGGCCTATTTTAAGGGGGATGAAACCCCCCTAAAATAGGCCTCCTCCACCCACTCCCCACGACATTCCTCCCCCAACCTCCCTCCCCCATCTATCCACCCGGTACCCCCTCACTCACAGCCTCCTCCACTCCATACCCACAAACACTTTCACACACTCACATCATGCATAACCCACCCACCATGCCCTGTGGGAGGTATCTTTAGCAGAATAAAGGATATAGCGACACCACCACACCCCATCCATATGCAGTAGACTGGGCATCATGGAGCTTCCATGTTGTGGAGAGACAGGTTATTGGCCGATAGTTGAATGGGAGTGTTCCCTTCTGGGGATCTTGCAATATCAGGACTGTCTGGCCATTGGTCAGCCATTCAGGGTGGGCCCCATCCCTCAGCAGTTGGTTCATTTATTCAGCTAGACACTCATGGAGTAAAGTTATCGTCTTAACCAGTAGGTGTGGATCATTTCTGGGCCAGGTGCTGTCCATTTCTTTATACCTGAGATTCTTTGCTGGATATTTGCAACTGTGATGGTAACTGGGCCTTGTTGATGAAAGGATGTAAGAGAAAGCAGCACCAAAGCGGAACTTTTGACACAGAGGCAGCTGTGGTCCAGGTTGTTTTGTTGTGAGCACTTCTGCCCACCTCTCAGACGAGCCCCCAAATTGTGGGGGCTCGTCCGGGATCCACTCCTTCAGAGCCATTGAGGGGGAGCAGATCCAGCGATAACTGAACCATGAGGCCAGGGCGAGGTGACTTGACTGCAGCCGTGACGGCAGCCAGTGGGTGTCCACGAGGGAAGAGCTAAGCCTGGGGAAAGGTCTCATTCTTCAAGGGAACTACACTGCTGCATCAATAGCGCAACGCGCGTCATGTCCACTGCACGCAAAGAACTGGTATGGTCCATCATAAAGAGCTTGTTCAAGCTCTCCAGTGTTGAACCCTACAGGTTGGCAAAGGAGGTTGCAACTGACAGCGGAGACAGAGATGATTTGGAGCCCACAGATGAAGAAAGTTGTGTCGACTATATCCTTAATTATATGCAGTCTGAAACCCTGCTTAGTGCTGAAGATGAAGGCATGAGTCAATTGCTAGCATTGAATGATCTTGTTTATAACATCCTTTGTAATCCTGATATAGCTGATGTTACAAAAGGGGTAATTAAGTAGTACGAGGTACTCACACATGCAACAACACCACCACATGCTACAAGATATAGCACATGAGCACCTGTCGTTACAGACCATGCCAAACAACAACAGGCTATTCCTAGTACAGATGCTGCCACTCAAAGTGTAGACCAGCTCCAAGTAATGTATGAAGAGCTAGGCAAGAAGTTGCAACACTTCAAAGATGCCTCTGATACAAAACACAGTAGCCAACAGAACCATAGTAAACCAGCACAACACCAGTTTCAGTATCACACACCACAAAGTAATGCCACAGAGAAAATGGTTTTCTTAGAGGGACCTTTCCTACCTTCAGCGTAGAGAATTCAAGTTACAAGGAGGACAGATGGGGGAACAAAACTCTGACTTTACGTACAGCAACATCTGTAAGCAGAAAGATGAGGGAGTCAGAGAGGATTTCACAGAGGCGGAGATTATTCAAGGTGTGTTGAGGCTAATTAAGCCAGGTGCCTTCAAGGACATGATATCCCATAAGGATGAGATAAAAATCTGTGAGCTCGAAGGCTTCTTCAGATCCCATCTTGGTGAGAAGGCGAGTACAGAACTGTTCCAGGAACTAATGTGTGCAAAACAAAATGAACAAGAACCCCTGCAACAGTTTCAGTATTGGATGATTGGACTCAAGCAGAAACTTCTCTTCCAGTCAAGGCAGGCCAAGAGAGACATTCGCTATGACCATAAAACCATACAGGAGGTTTTCCTTCACACCATCTATCAGGGCTACAGAGGTACTGTGGGAAATACCATTCCCACAGAACCTCTGATTGATAGAAAAAGTTTGCTCAAATGTTTTCTTAGTGGCTATGCAGTTACAATGCTATTAGACTCTGCCTCACAAGTCAGCATTATTGACAGCTCCTGGAGAGAGAACTTCATCCCCAAACAGACAGTCAGACCATTGGAAGAGCTTCTGGGGCCAGGGGAAAGCCTCAACCTGTATGCTGCAAATGGAGAACCGTTGCCATATGAAAGATGGTAACCTCACAGGAAATGATAATCCAAACCTTATATAATACAGGTACCCTTCCTGGTCAGTCAGGTACCTCTCCCTCAGCCCCTGTTAGGTTCTAACGTTCTCCGAGAAGTGGTTAATGGACAGAGGTCCTCTGCTGAAGCGCCAACCACTGTTATTAACCTCCTCTGCAAAGCCCTCAATATAGAAGAAGAACAAGCAAAAGCCATGGTTAACTTCATCCATGCCCAAAAGACTACAGACCCCAGCATAACCGCTATCAGAGTGGGCAGAGAGAATGTAAGCATCCCAGCTGGAAAAGTGGGGCAGGTGCGCTGCAGATTACCACACGCATTTGATACATCTGACCCTGTTGTTCTGTATGAACCCCAAGAGCATAGTCCCCTATTAGAACAGCTGAGTGTTGGAGAGGGACTCTTGGAGGTCAGTAGACACAGAGGAACATTTGTCAATGTGCCTGTTTCCAATCACACAAGGCATGAAATCATCCTTCCAAAGAGAACCTCATTAGGCTTCATCCAACACATAGCCAAAGTCATTGAGATGGGGGGGACAGAGACACCACAGGTTGAGCCACTGCAGGCTACGCCAGTGAGGGCTAAGGTAAATAATATCACCACCCCAAGCACAGCCCTGACTGAGCCATGGATACCACCTGTTGACCTCAGTCACCTTGAGCCAGAACAACGGCTGGTTGAGAAAATGCTTGCTGAGGAGTCTGCATCATTCGCTCATTAAAGCAGCGACATTGGATGTATCCCATTTCTCCAGATGCCAATCAGAGTCAGCGATGAAATCCCTGTTCAGAAGGCTTATGCTTCTATCCCCAAGCCGCTGTACAAGGAAGTAAAAGAGTATATCCAGGAGTTATTGCTTAAAGGGTGGATAGTAAAATCCCAATCCCCATATGCAGCACCCATTGTCTGTGTGAGCAAGAAGGATGGGTCGTTGCGTCTTTGCATCGACTACCGACTTCTTAACAAAAAGACTGTACCAGACAGACACCCCCTCCTGCGGATACAGGACTTGCTTGACTCATTGGGGGGCTACAGCTGGTTTTCCATTTCAGACCAGGGCAAAGTCTATCCCCAAGGCTTTATTGCAGATGGCTCCAGGCACCTGACAGCTTTCACCACCCCTTGGGGTTTGTATGAGTGGGTCAGAATACCCTTTGGGTTGTCAAACGCACCTGCGGCCTTCCAAAGAAGCATGGAGGAAATGCTTCATATGCTCAGGGATGAGTGTTGTATTCCCTATCTTCTGCTTTTCCAGGTCATTTGAAGAACATGTTGATGTACTCCGTCGAGTGCTGCAAGCCCTACAGCGCCACGAGGTCAAGTTAAGACCAGTAAAGTGCGAACTATTTCGCTAGGAGGTGAGATATGTTGGACGGCTGGTGTCTGCTGATGGGGTGAGAGTCGATCCAAAAGATGTGGAGGCAGTGCAAACCTTGAAAGAGAAAACTCCTCAGACTGTAGGGGACGTACGCAGACTGCTAGGCTTCCTCAGCTACTATTGTGCATATGTACAGGACTTCTCACGAATAGTGAGACCACTGTATAAGCTACTTGAGGTAAAGCCTAGTCCAGCACAGCCAAAATATCCCACAGGACAGGCGAAGAGCCCCCAGCTGCCTTCTCGCACCTCAGTGGAGTGGAAGGGTGAGCACCAACAGACCCTTGAGTACCTCATAAACATTCTAACCAACCCACCAGTGCTAACGTACCCAAACTTTGACCAGTCCTTCATACTTCACACGGATGCCTCCCAGCAGGGCCTCGGAGCAGTCCTTTACCAAGAACAGGATGGGAAAATGAGAGTAATTGGCTATGATTCACGCACCCTAACCTCTGCAGAGAAAAACTATTACCTCCACAGTGGCAAGCTTGAGTTCTTAGCCTTGAATTGGGCCATCTGTGACAAGTTCAGGGACTACTTGTTTTATGCCCCTCATTTTGTTGTCTGTACTGATAACAATCACCTGACTTATGTCTTGAGCACAGCTAAGCTTAATGGAGTGGGTCAACGCTGGGTAGGGCAGGTTGCAGATTTCCATTTTGAAATATGGTACAAGCCAGGCAGACTAAATACAGATGCAGACACTCTTTCCCGTTGTCCTCTTGACATCAATGCTTACATGAGTCAGTGTTCGGAGAGATGGACACAAGAGGCTGTGTGTGCCACTTGGG
>JBAMHW010010361.1:0-12432 GCA_037177495.1 Rhadinocentrus ornatus | reverse complement strand
AGAACCCACGCATACACGGGGAGAACATGCAAACTCCACACAGAAAGGCCACCAACCCCCACATTCAAACCTCCCCCCACCCGAGGCTCGAACCAGCAGCCTTCTTGCTGTGAGGCACCACCGTGCAGCCCTGGGGACAGGGAGATCATAGTGGTGAAAATATGAAAATTCTGCTACAACAAAGACTGGGAAAGCATGTCCTCGTGGGTTAAACCTGTTCATGGCGACTCTGACAGAGTCTTTTTGTGATGTCATTTTTTTCCATGTCACACGGTGGGAATACAACGTGAAAAATTCAAGAGCCACAAAAAGCACTGCAGTAAAACAACATATTGCTCAAAAGGAGGTTTCCCAGTTAATGGACAAGTTCCTGCTAGGACCTTCCAAAAGGTCTTGAACAACTAGGGAACAACCAATTTTTAAAAAAAAAAATGCATCAGATGCATGTAATCATAACACAACTAAACTGTTTCCACTTTCTCTGAGATACTGGACCAGAGCTGGGTTAGAAAAACACGATCCTGGACTTTAATCTCTGACCTGGTTAATACCTCCTGGTTAATAACACCTCTGACGTGGTTAATAACACCACTGACCTGGTTAACAAAACCACTGACCTGGTTAGTAACACCTCCGACCTACCGGTTCATAACACTTCTAACCAGGTTAATAACACCACTGACTTCCTGGTTAATACCACCTCTGACCTCATGGTTAAAAACATCTCTGACCTGGTTAATACCTCCTGGTTAATAACACCTCTGACGTGCTTAATAACACCACTGACCTGGTTTACAACACCACTGACCTGGTTAGTAACACCTCCGACCTCCTGGTTCATAAAACGTCTGACCTGGTTAATAACACCACTGACTTCCCGGTTATTGCCACCACTGACGTCCGAGTTAATAGCATCTCTGACCTGGTTAATACCACCACAAACCTCCTGGTTAATAAGACCCCTGACCTGGTAAATAACACATCTGTCTTGGTTAATAACACCACTGACCTCATTGTTATTGCCACCACTGAAGTCCTAAAATCTCTGACCTGTTTAATAACACCACATTCTTCCTGGTTAATAACACCTCTGACCTGGTAAACAACACTCCTGACCTGGTTAATAACACCTCTGACCTCCTTGTTAATAACACCAATTACCTGGTTAATAACACCTCTAAACCTCCTGGTTAATAACACCACTGACCAGGTAAATAACAGATCTGACTTGGTTAATAACACATCTGACCTCCTGATTAATAACACTTTTGACCTGGTGACTACCACCTCTGTCCTGGTTAGTAACACCTCCGACCTCCTGGTCAATGACACCACTGACCACCTGGTTAATAACATCTCTGATCTGGTTAATAACACCACAAACCTCCTGATTAATAACACCCCTGACTTGGTAAATAACACGTCTGTCTTGGTTAATAACACCACTGACCTCCTTGTTATTGCCACCACTGACGTCCTTGTTAATAAAATATCTGACCTGGTTAATAACACCACATTCCTCCTGGTTAATAACACCAATTACCTGCTTAATAACACATCTAAATCTCCTGGTTAATAACACCACTGACCAGGTAAATAACACCACTGACCTGGTTAACAACACCACTGACCGGGTTAGTAACACCTCCGACCTCCTGGTTCATGTCACTTCTGACCTGGTTAATAACACCACTGACTTCCCGGTTATTGCCACATCTGACGTCCGGTGTTAATAGCATCTCTGACCTGGTTAATACCTTCACTGACCTCCTGGTTAATAACACCTCTGACCTCATGGTTAATAACACCTCTGACCTGGTAAATATCACATCTGTGTTGGTTAATAACACCCCATACCTGGTAAAATAACACATCTGTCTTGGTAAATAACACCACTGACCTCCTGGTTAATGCCACCACTGGCCACCTGGTTAATAACATCTCTGACCTTGTTAATAACACCACAAACCTCCTGGTTAATAACACCACTGACCTGGTAATAACACATCTGACCTGGTTAATAACACCTCTAACATCATGTTTTATAACACCCCATACCTGGTAAATAACACATCTGTCTTGGTTAATAATACCACTTACCTCCTGGTTATTGCCACCACTGACGTCCTGTTTAATAACTTCTCTGACCTGGTAAATACCACCACTGACCTCTTGGTTAATACCACCTCTGACCTTATGGTTAATAACATCTCTGACCTGGTTAATAACACCTTAGACCTACTTGTTAATGACACTTGTGACCTGGTGACTACAACCTCTGTCCTGGTTTATAGCACCACTGTCCTCCTGGTTAATAACATCACTGACCACTGGGTTAGTAACACCACTGACCTGGTAAATAACAACACTCGCCTCCTGGTAAATAACACCTCTGACCTGGTTAATAACACCACTGACCTGGTAAATAACACTACTGACCTCCTGGTCTATAACCTCTCTGACCAGGTTATTAACACCACTGACCTGGTAAATAACACCTCTGACGTCTTGGTTAATACCACCTCTGACCTCATGGTAAATAAAATATCTGACCTGGTTAATAACACCACAAACCTCCTGGTTAATAACACCACCAACCTGGAAATAACACCTCTGACCTCCAGGTTAATGCCACCACTGACCTCCGGGTTAATAACATCTCTGACCTGGTAAATACCACCGCTGACCACTTGGTTATTACCACCTCTGACCTCATGGTTAATAACATATCTGACCTGGTTAATAACACCACTGACCGCTTGGTTAATGTAAACAATGACCACCTGGTTAAGAACATCTCTGACCTAATTAATAGCACCACAAATCTCCTTGTTAATAACCCACTGACCTGGTAATAACACCTCTGACCTCCTGGTTAATGCCACCACTGACCACCTGGTTATTAACATCTCTGACCTGGTTAATAACACCACTGACCTGCTGGTTAATAACACCAAAGACCTGTTAAATAATACCTCTGATCTGGTTAATAACACCAATGACCTGGTTAATAACACCTCTAAATCTTTGGGTTAATAACACCGCTGACCAGGTAAATAACACATCTGACTTGGTTAATAACACCTCTGACCTCCTGATTAATAACACTTGTGACCTGGTGACTACCACCTCTGTCCTGGTTAATAGCACCACTGTACTCCTGGTTAATAACATCACTGACCACCGGGTAAATAACACCACTGACCTGGTAAATAACACCACTGGCCTCCTAGTTAATGCTACCACTGACCACCTGGTTAATAACCTCTCTGACCTGGTAAATACCACCACTGACCTCTTGGTTATTACCACCTCTGACCTCTAGGTTAATAACATATCTGACCTGGTCAATAACACCACTGACCTCTTGGTTAATGCCACCACTGACCACCTTGTTGATAACATCTCTGACCTAATTAATAGCACCACAAACCTCCTGGTTAATAACACCACTGACCTCCTGGTTAATGCCACCACTGATCTGGTTAATAACACCAATGACCTTGTTATTAACACCTCTAAATATCCTGGTTAATAATATCTCTGACCGGGTTAATAGCACCACTGACCTCCTGGTTAATAACACTTCTGACCTGGTTAATAACACCACTGACCTGGTTAATAACACCACTGATCTCCTGGTTAATTATACCTCTGACCTAACTAATAACACCAGAGACATGGTTAAAAACACCAGTGACCTTCTAGACATAAACACATCTGACCACCTGGTTAATAACACCACTGACCTGGTTAAAAACACTTCTGACCTGGTTGATAACACCACTGGCCCCATGGTAAATAACACCTCTGACCTCCTGGTTAATCATACCTCTGACCTAACTAATAACGCCACAGACCTGGTTAATAACACCAGTGACCTTCTAGTTATAAATACCTCTGACCACCCGGTTAACAACATCACTGACATGGTATTAAACATCACGGACCTACTGGTTAACAACACCACTGACGTCCTGGTAAATAACACCTCTGTCCGTCTGTTTAATAACACCTCTGACAACACTGACTTGGTGAATAACACCTCTGACCCCCTGGTTAATAACACCTATGACCTCTTGGTTAATAACCCTTCTGACCTGGGTAACAACACCACTGACCTGGTCAATAACACCTCTGACATCCTGGTAAGTAAGACCACTGACCTCCTGGTTAATCATACCTCTGACCAAACTAATAACACCACAGACCTGGTTAATAACACCACTTACATGGTAAAAAACATCACTTACCTACTGGTTAACAACACCACTGACCTGATTAATAACACCTCTGACCTCCTGGTTAATCGTACCTCTGACCTAACAAATAACACCACAGACCTTGTTAAAAACACCAGTGACCTTCTAGATATAAACACATCTGACCACCTTGTTAACACCACTGACCTGGTTAAAACACAACTGACCTGGTTGATAACACCACTGGCCCCATGGTAAATAACATCTCTGACCTCCTGGTTAATCATACCTCTGACCTAACTAATAACACCACAGACCTGGTTAATAACACCAGCGACCTTCTAGTTATAAACATATCTGACCACCTGGTTATTAACACCACTGACATGGTATTTAACACCACTGACCTACTAGTAACAACACCACTGACGTCCTGGTAAAAAACACCTCCTCCTAAATAATAACACCTCTGACACCACTGATCTGGTTAATAACACCACTGACTCCCTGGTTGATAACACTACTGACCACCTTGTAAATAACACCACTGACCTGATATATAACATCAGTGACCTGGTTTGTAACCCCGCTGACCTTGTTAATAACACCTCTGACCTGGTCAATAACACCACTGACATCCTGGTAAAAAACACCCCTGACCTGATTAATAATGCAACTGACCTGGTTAATAACTCTTGTGACCTGGTAAATAAGACCACTGACATGGTAAATAACACCACTGACCCACTGGTTAACAACACCACTGACCTGATTATCAATACCACTGATCACCTGGTAAATAACACCTCTGTCCTCCTGATTAATAACACCTCTGACACCACTGATCTGGTTAATAACACTACTGACCTCCTGGTTAACACCTATGACCTGGTTAATTATACAACTGACCTGGTCATTTACACCACTGAATTGGTAAAAAAAACAAAATAACACTGCTGACTTCCTGGTTAACACCTCTGATCTGGTTAATAATACAACAGACCTGGTAAATAACACGACTGACCTGGTTGATAACACCACTGGCCTCCTAGTTATAAACACTACTGACCACCTGGCTAACAACAGCACTGACATGGTAATAAACACCACTGACCGACTGGTTAACAACACCACTAACCTCCTGGTAAATAACACCTCTAACAACAATGATTTTGTTAATAACACCACTGTCCTCCTGGTCAACACCTCTGACCTGGTTAATAATACAACTGACCTTGTTAATAACACCACTGACTTCCTGGTTGAAAACACTTCTGACCACCTTGTAAATAACACCACTGGCCTGATATATAACATCAGTGACCTGGTTAATAACACCTCTGTCCTGGTTAATAACACCACTGGCCTCCTGGTTAAAAACACCTCTGACATGGTCAAAGAAACCACTAACCTCCTGGTTTGTAACACCTCTGACCACCTGGTTAATAACACCACTGACATGGTAATAAACACCACTGTCCTACGGGTTAACAACACCACTGGCCTCCTGGTAAATTATACCTCTGACTTTCTGGTTAATCACACTTCTGACCTGACTAATAACACCACTGACCTGGTTAAAAACACATATGACCTGGTAAATAACCCCTCTGACCTCCTGGTTAATCATAACTCTGACCAAACTAATAACACCACTGACCTGGTTAATAAGACCACTGACCTCCTAGTTATAAACACCTCTGACCACCTGGTTAATAACACCACTGATATGGTAATAAACACCACTGACCTACTGGTTAACAACACCACTGACGTCCTGGTAAATTATACCTCTGTCCTCCTGTTTAATAGCACATCTGATACCATAATAAATAACACCAGTGACCTGGTTAATAATGCCACTGATCTCCTGGTTAATAACACCTCTGACCTGGTAAATAACACAACTGACCTCCACATTAATAACACCACTGACCTGGTTATTAACGCCACTGACCTCCTGGTTAATAACACCTCTGACCTAGTAAATACCACCACTGACCTGATTAATAACATCTCTGACTTCCTGGTTAATAACACCTCTGACCTGGTTAATAACACCACTGACCTGGTTAATTACACTACTGATCAACCTTCAGACCCACCTGGAGGTATTATTCAATTAGAGCCACTTGCTCCATCATCGCTGCATCTTAAAGGATGCTGGATGTGTTTGGATGCAGCAGCTGGTCATTTACTTTACAAGCTGTAGAAGGTCCAGGTTGTAAAGAGAAATTAACATTTGTTCTAGGATGAACCACTTTTCTTTTTAACCACGACACTGCCAGGATGTTGGTCTTTATGCATTCAGGAACCAGACTGCAGGCTGCTGTCCAGGTTCAGGAGGAACTAATGACCCATTTCTACATAAAGCTGCTTTTATATGACCTGAATCTTACAGTGTAATGATTTAAAACCAAGTTATCACTTTAAAATGAAGACAAACAGGTTTCAGTGACCATCTTTATTATTTTTTCTTTTAATTCGGTTTGGCTACATTCACACTGCAGGTCTTAATGCTCAGTTTCCTTGATGAGATCCAATTATTTTGCCTGATTGTTTACATTATAATTGAATGTGACCTCCATCAGTCTCCAGCTGTTGTGAAGTTGTTGAGTCAACAAAATAAAACTATATTTTTCCATCCTTACATCCATCTGTCCATCCATCCATCCATCCATCCATCTATTCATCCGTCCATCCATCAATCCATCCATCTATTCGTCTTTTCATCTATCTATCTATCCATCCATCCATCCATCTTCTACCACTTATCCAAGCTTGTGACGTGGGGCAGCAAAACAAGCTAGACATCCAGAAGAAAAAACCTTATTTCTGCTTACATTTCCAATCTTGTTCTTTCTGTCACTACTCAGTGACTACCCTGGTAAACATAGGTGAGGGTAGGAACTTAGATCGACCGGTAAATCCAGAGCTTCTCCTTTCAGCTCAGCTCCTTTGTCAGCACGACAGACCGACGCAGAGTCCACATTACTGCAGATATTTACAGATCCACCTGTAGATCTCATCATTCCCTCACTGCACTGATTAAATTTTTAGTCTGTATTAGTATATTTATTTGGCACTGTTACAGAAAGACAGAAAAGTACAGTTAGACTTTGAATCACTGCCATCAATTGTATATTGTTCAGACTTTGGTGAAACAGTAATTCTGTGCTAGTAACCTACCAAAACCCACATCTTAAATGATCAATGAATGACAGATGGTTGGTTCAGATGCAGCTGTGACTTTATATTAATTTACTTCAGTGTGTTGTCAGATAGTCGGGGAACGAATCCTCTACCTAATGTATATGCACTGCTGCTGGTGTAATGGTGGTGGTGGTTGGGGGGGTACCAACATGGCCTGGTTTAACCAGCACAGCCTACCTGAGTATTGTTGCTGACCATGTCCATCCCTTTATGACCACAGTGGAGCATCTTCTGATGCTACTTCCAGCAGGATAATGCACCATGTCACAAAGCTCAGATCATCTCCACCTGCTTTCTACAACATGACCATGAGTTTACTGGACTCCAACGGCCTCCACATTCACCAGATCTCAGTCCAGTAGAGCAGCTTTGGGATTTGGTGGAACTGAAGATTCTCATCATGGATGCAGCCGACAAACCTGCAGCAACTGTGTGATGCTGTTATGTCAATATGGAGCAAACCTCTAAGGAATATTTCAAATACGTTGTTGAATCTATGACACCCAGAATTAAGTCGGTTCTGGTGGAAAAAAGGGTCCAACCTGGTACTAGAAAGTGGACTTGATAACATGGACAATAATCATTGTGAATCACTACTGAACAGGACCCTGAGATACTTGTACTCATCCACTTGGAGGAGGACCTCAGTCCCAATCTGAAGGGGATACTGAGGGCGGCATGGCTCAGCAAGGTGGAGTTCATGTCAAGGTGTCCTTGGGCATGACACCGAACCCGATATTGCTCCTGATGGGTTGTGGTTGAGCGCCTTGCATGGCAGCTTTTGCCATCAGTGTGTGAATGGGTGAATATGATGAGAAAGCGCTTTGGGTATCATTACAGAAAAGCGCTATATAAATACGGACCATTTACCCTTTCCCGGCTGAGGACCATAGATTTGAAGGTGCGGATTCTTATCCCAGCCATTTTACACTCAAGACCCAATCCTGAGGCCACCAAACCGGATCCCCTCAATAGCTTGGCTGATCTTAAAAACGCTGTCCATAAAACTTAGGAATAGACTCAATGACAAAGAGCAACCTTGGCAGAGTCCAAACCTCATTGAAAACAAATCTGACTTACTGCTGGAAGTAAGTCAGATTTAAGTCAGATTTACTTTCTTGTTGAATAATCATACAATTCTTAATCCAGTGAGTTACAAATTCACCTACGTAAATAAAGGAAAATGTGTGTTGTTTTAATTATATTTAAAAAATGCTCAATAAATAGATTTTGAATAAAACAAAGCACAACTGAATGTAATCTGAAATCTTGTTTATTTTCTTGCCTCAGCTACATTTCAGGATGTCTTGGGTAGTCAGGTCAATTTCTGTAAAAACAGTATTGCCATTTTTCAGCAACTTATAGTCACTCATGCACACATTCTGACTGTCTTGTAAAAGCTGAGCTTAACCACTTGCACATTAAATAGAATAGTGCCACAAATGATTTGATGTGTACTGAAGTTTTACATGGGAATAATGTATGGGCACTTTGATGAACTAGAGCAGTAAAAAGTTCTTAGACATTTTACCATCAATGAACAGGAAACACTTTAACAAATCTTTTAAAATACTGCATGAAAAAATCTCACCATATATGTGAAAAGCATAGATCCCTCTGACTGAAAGTGACAATTCTAACAATGACTTATCTACTTAACCTTAATTTTGTCCGACCAGGTCAAATTGACCCATTCTGTGTTGATTGTTCCTTCCTGCCTCCCTTCTTTCTTTTCTTCCTCTTTCCATTCTTCCTTCCTTCCTCCCTCTGTCCTTCTCACCCTCTTTCTTCTTTTTTGTCCCACTCTCCTTCCTTATTTCCTCTCCTCCTTTCCTCTTCCATCCCTTCTTTTCCTTCCTTCCTTCTTCTTCCCTGTACTTCCTTCTGTTTTGACAGTTCCTCCCTTCATCCATTCTTTCTTTCTTTCCTCCCACTTTCCCTCCTCTCTTTGTCCTTCTCCTTCTTACTCAAGTAAAATCATGTCTGGCTTCCCCATTAACAATCACAGCAAAAGCTTTGTTTTCAGAGACCTTATGCGCTGTGAGCATCAAGAGCCACCAAGCTCAAAAAAGATGGCCTGAATTGCTTCAAAGGTATACCTCATCTGCTTTGGATAGTCAATGTTGAGGGCATACAGAAGGTCAAAGAGGTACGCCAAGGCAGTATAAAGGTCTGGAATACTATGTAGCACGATGTCCCTTCCAACACAACTGCCTGGTCTCGCACTGACTTACCGGCATCGCCATCTTGTAGGATGGTGAGGATGGTAACAGAAATGTCAGTGTCCTGAAGAAAAGTAACATACATTACCGAGAGCAAAGAAATCAAATCAAGTTTATTTGTATAGCCCTATATCACAACAAAGTTGTCTCAGAGGACTTTACAGAAAGAGGTGTAAATAAACAAACAGAATCAGTAAAGCTAAAGACAAAATACATTTTTTCAGATTTGAACTGAAACTTCTGTACCATGCTGGTCATTTGATTCATGGAGGTTTTGAACTGAAAAAGCTCCCTTTCTTTAATTAATGACACAGTAGCTTTCACCCACAAACCTTGTGTTGAGTTTTGTACAAAAGTATTTTCTGCTACAGAACACCCACCAAAATTGCGCAGCTGCTTCTCAGCAGAAAAACAGGAGCGAGAGTTAAAGACAACTGCATGCCTCACCATAAAATTATCTGGACTGCACTGAGGACATTTCGTATTAACTCATAATTTTAAACATCTCAGTGGAATTAGGAATTAGTTTTACTTTCATTACTTTTTTGTACTTACCAAGTACTTCAGGAAAACCTTATCAACATCTTCTCGGAGAAAAATGGCCAGGCCTCTCAGTGCTGCTGTCTTTCGGTGGGACACAATGTCAGATGTCTGAAGAGTATTCAGTGGAAAACAAGCATTTCAGTCAGTATAGCAAAATCAGAACTCTTTTATAGTAATGAGGATAAAGTACAGGTCAGACACAGCAACATGTAAAACTTAAAAAAATAAAAACAAAATAAAAAACACTGCAACCATGTTAACAATTTTCTGTTAAATCAACTACTGACTAACAAAAACATAAAGCAATGACTGCTGACATTCATTTTTAATGGCACATGTTTTTGCTAAGGTCAACATCTTTTTCTGTTTCTCTTATTAGAAAAGTATATTTATATAAATGTCAGGCAAAGGAGCACTTCACTCACCTGTTCATCAAGTTTATCCAGGAGGTCCTCCATTTTCTCACCAAGAGCTCCCTTCTTAGACCGGCACAGTTTCAGCACGCCAGGCACAAATTTGTCAAGGGATGCATTGAAAGTCCCCAGGAAGTCTTCACTCGTTATCCGAAGAAATTCTTCAGATATCTAAACAAGACAATTAACAAAATATTGCCATTTATTCAGCACAGAAAATTTCTAGGTAGCTGGCTTGTGCAGTGCGCACCATGTTCAATGCCTGACCATGTTATCAACAGCAAAACCTACTTGAAAAAGCTCTCGTAAATACTCTCCACAAAAACCAGTATCAATATGCAAATGCATTTTATCATGTTCCAGTGTTTGACGGAAATCAGTGACCAATCAGATTCTGTGACCTGCTTTAGTATTCTTTCCCTAACTATCTCAGTCTAGAAACTCTATTTCCACCAGTAAAAAAAAAATAAAAAATCCATGCCAGGTCAAAATTATGAGATAAAGTTTAAATTTGGCTGTTTATCTCCAGGTGAGATTACTTTAAATTTTCATCTCATGACTTTTTATTTTACTATTTTGATGTAGCATGGGTATTCTTTATTCTTGTACTGGCAGAAATGGGTTTCCATATGAGTGAAATGTACAGGGTAAGAATAATAGGACAAGTCAAAGAATCTAATGAGTCACAGATTTCAATGTAACACAGGCAAGAGACTATGGCATTTGTAAATACGAACCATGAGGATTGACAATTCCATAAAAATTTCCCAATTTTGACACCAATTGGGACCTTGGGAGGACATAACATAAAAACACTAGTATTAAAACTTTTCGGACTGAGTGGGTGCAGTGTGTTGGAGGGGCCTTGAGTGGAGTGCAAGCGCAAGGTATAATAAAGTTAATAATAATAATAATAATAATAATAAAAATAATAATAATAATAATGATAATAATAAAATAATAATAATAATGAGTTATAATAACTCAAGCCAAATTTGAATAACAAAATTACTGAATAAATTAGGACAGCCTTACCTCCTCAGAGGAAAACAGCGCAGGCCATCTTTCCTGGACATCAGATACCATAGGTATCAGACATGGATACTTGAAAACCAGAGCAGAAGCAACTGACTCAAGCTCATCTTTCTCGGGGTAGCTTTAAATTTCAAAAACTGCCTCTGCAATTTGATCCAAAAACTCCATCGTCATGTCTCTTGATACTGCAAGGCCTTTCTTAGATTTTTCAAATGTCACATTAGCCTTACACAATTTCAGTCCAGCATCATATGCAAACTTGGGGATAGGAAATGGATAGGGCCACTCTGAGACATGCCTTAGGTTAATCTAGATAGAATTGGTCCAGCTAGGCCTGAAATCTTCAGAGTGAACACTTAGTGTGTCCTGGGAAGAGACAGAAGCAGAGGACACTGAAGAAGTGGATTGGTTTAGTGGAGATGAATCACAGTTCCACATTATATGCACGACTACACACTCAGCTGGTAATTCAGATATTGCCGTCAGGTTGCATAGTGCGTTTCCAAACTCTGGATCCTCAAACTGTATTGAGAAATCACCTGGAAGATTGAGTCTCTCTTAAGTATATCAATCAATCATATATCAATCAACCCCACGCAACCTGGTACTTCAGGAAGCTGGACTGGTCGGGCTTTTCTGGAGGAAATAACTACCCAAAGTAAAAAAGTCTGAAAAGAGCTACCTTTTCGTCAGGCGGGGTAAACCCCAATGTACAGGCGCCAAGCCAGGGGGCAATGAGCATGCCCACACCCGCTCGCCGCCTCTCACCGGGAGCAACTCCAGAATGGAAGAGGGTCCAGCCCC
>JBAMHW010010360.1:0-12538 GCA_037177495.1 Rhadinocentrus ornatus | reverse complement strand
CCACGGCACAGTGAGCTCCAAGAGAATTACCTGCTTGGTTGCTACTGAGGTGAGGACAATGTCTGGCCTTAATGTTTATTTAAAATAAATAAATAAAATAAAAAACAGCAGATGACACTCGGCACTTCCCTCCCTTGGCTGGCAGGTGATTTAAAAAACGATATGGCATTAGAGGAAAGAACACAAATGAGTGGAAATAGATAGCACTAGTAATTCCTTTGGACAAAAAGCGCTTGCAAGGAAGGAAGAGATGGATGGACGAATGACTGGACAAAAGGACAGCCTGATGAACAGACTGCAGAGTAGAGCACATTGGTTGTGGCAGATGGATGAAGATGAAGAAGGTCCTGGGTCCAGGAAATAACAGCCAGGGATGGTGAAGATGCTGGAGGGCCAGCTGACCGCAGATAGTACCGCAAACCAAACCCAGAAAGGAAAGGAGCAACGTATGAATAGATGAATAGAAAGGAATGTAGATTTATCTTTGTGATTATGTGAGTGGGTCAGTGACTGTACATGGGGTGTGTCTTAGAGTCTTTCTGCTCTTTCCTGGCAGCAAGAGTGGTTAGGTCATGATCAGGACTAGTTGTATGGGAGTCAGCAGCGAGAAAGAGCTGGACATTAGTGAAACCAGTAACTGAACATTGAAGGTTTTTCAGACTGTCCCAACAGCAAGTCAAATAGCAAGTCATTAACAATTTAGAACTGTCTTTATTGCGTTAAACTTTTCTTCTTCTTTTTAGTTACTTTAACCAGGAGACCAGCGGATGTAAGAATTGATGGTTTATTGTAGAAAACCACAAAAGGTGCTGCATGGGCAGGATAACTACAGAAATAAAACAATACTAGTAAAAGTGAGAAATGGGGTCCAAGAAACCAAGGGGTATACATAGTGAGGGGACTAATGACCAGACCAGGGGCAGGTGGTGTAGTTAGCCAACAGATACCGGGGTGAACATAAATGAATATCACACTGAGCAGTGGTTCATTTTTCTTCAAGAGTGGAAAAAATGCTGGTATAGAAAATTACCTCACCCACCTCGTCTGTGACACATGTTAATATTTGTTCCAAATTACAGTTACTGTTGAATTACATGGATGATGGATTAACAATTTGGGAAATCCCATAAAGAGGAGAGCAATTTCCAACTATGTAACATGTGTGGGGAAAACAGAATTTAGGTTTTATGAAGCCAGTTAACTCAATGAAAGTTTGGTCATGTTGAACTTTGTTGTAAACCCTCTGTTAGAAGAGTCAGAAAGAAGCTTCTTGGTAATCAACAAAAGAAATAGTTCATGAACCCAAACAAACTAAATAATCTCAGTGAGAAGTCGGTAATATTTAAATCAAAGTTAAATTGTGAGACAAACATAATACAGGACGATGAAATTATCTTAAGTCATGCCCTCATTTCCTTCTATTTTATATGTATTATATGCTATCTTTGTTTTAGTAAACTGTAGTCATTTATCAGTTTATTTTCTATACTGTGTGTTCATATTCAATGTAGTGGGGAAGCTGGAGTCTATCCCATCAATTAGCAGGTGAGAGGCAGGTACACCTGGACAGGTCGCCAGTCCATCACCAACAAGGTACAATACATGCAAAGACCTGACACAGGACCTGAAAGATGCATGTGGACCCCCAGTTGATCCATCCACTATTGGTCGAATCCTCATCAGAAAAGGTCTCCATGACAAGAAAATAATAATTATGTAGCAAATTTCATACACAAGAAACCCAATGTGTTGTACATGATAGAGAAAAACGGATAAGTGAACACATACAATGATTCAAACCGTTGTTAACAGGAAATACATCATCATCATCATCACGGTCATCATCATTGTCATTATCCCCACGATTATCATTGATGAACATATGCAAGAAATTACAATCAAAAAGCAAAGAAAAAGAAAAACTCCTGACCTTGATTTAAAGTTGTGGTAAATAAGATTTTAAAAGCCAGATTTAAATGACTAAGGTTTGGGCTAGACTTTAGATTTTCTAGTAGTTTGTTCCAAACATAATAGCAGAAATAAAAAATGTTTAGTATTAATGTATAAATGTAAGTAAACTCTCGGGATGAAAAAAAAGAAAACCCAGATATGTTTTGTAAAATTGATCTCAGGAGTCTTGCTACTTTGTATTGTGTCAACCAATCACATCATTAGATCATTTGAAAATTTTCTAAACTCAAATCTCTACTTGTTCTCTTTACCTTTCATTACGGTGTCCACATGGTAGTTTTCCTGTCTTGTGCAGATAAAGCAGTGGTAAAACCAGACTGCTGGGTAGACTAAACCACATCGTAGAAGAAAGAACCACATAGGAGAGACCTAGGCACAACACTTGTGACACCATCACTGCAGTGGAAAGAAGTAACCCCAAGAAAAACAAGCACAGGACCCCCATTATGGCCATAACAGTAAAGAACGCCCTTTGCTTTGATTGGTCAATATGGCCCCTGTTCCCGCCTCCTGCCCCCGGGCCTGGACGAAAGAGCACATAGAGAACAGAAAGGCTGCAGAAAGAGACGACAACCACAGAGGCGACCAAAAAAGTAAAGAACATGATCAAGGATGAAGTAGGGGCATAAAAATGTGAAATACAGTACAATGGCAACGACAGCCAAACACAGACTATGCTGATGTTTCTGATAGTGACTCCACGAGTGTTTCGTAGATTATGATACGTTACTGGATGAACAACGGCTAGGTAGCGATCCACACAGGTGAGCATGTGAAAGCCGGTCTCTGCATAAAAAATGACGCCGTATAGAAGATACAGCAGTGAAATTAGATCAGCATAAGCTGAGAAAACCCCTGAAAATGATAAAACTGCCCCCAAACTCCATATCAGTTCTATGACAGCCAGGTTGTAGGTGAAGACGTCGGAGTGGCTCGTTGTTTTAAAGGAATGATGCTGCCGCTGTTGGATGCCCAGGTGGAGAACAAAGATGGAGATGGGGACCTTGAGGACGAGTCTGGTGGCAGAAAGGGCGTTGATGATTGAATCACTAAGTGTGGAATTGAAACAGAGAGAGTGAACCGAATCCAGGGAGGAGTTGAAGGGAGAGGAGTAGTTAACTGACATTGTGATGGTGTGGTGGGTAGATGAAGACCTGAGGAGAAGAGAAGATATCTGAAAAGTTACAGCTTTCAAAGTCAGGTGAAGACCTACAACCTTTGCTGTTGAAGTGTCTTATTCTCAACATTTTTATAATTAGAATTACTTAAAATTATATAGATTAGGACTATACTTCATTGCAGATGTAAGCAGATTGCTGTTTGCTAAGGCTAGTGAATTTTGGAATCCATGTATGGACAGGCTGATGGGCTTTTGGTAGAATCTAAACTTAGCATTATGTAACACACATTCCCTAAGGCACATTCAGGTCTTGACCATATAAGGTTCTGTGTCTTAGAGATTGAACTCCAGCACACGAACATCAGACTGTAACATCATATGTTTGCATGTACTGCTCTCATGATTGTTTCATTGGAAACTTAAGAATGTTCTTTGCCTGTTGAAATAGTATATTAAGCACTGACATATGTGGTCGGATTGGGTTTCATATTGATCTGGAGACCTCTAGATTTTTCTGCAGAAATCTGTTTAAGATGTCACTTCTTGTAATAAAACCATTCTTTATTTTTTTATTATACATCAAGCTGACATCCGGAGCTCTTCTTTTATCTAAAAGTTTTTTGCCACACCACTAGCTTTATGTTATTCACTACAAAATAGCATGATCCACAGGAGAAGCTCTTCATATGATGAAGTCATCATATCACAGAAACGACTATGAAGACACCAAGAAAACCAAAAGAAGAAACGACAGTTTGGCACCGAGAAGGGAGGAAAAGTTGTCAACCAGACGACGGCTTCACAAAACTACAGAATGTTATCAAGGACAATAAACAGCAAAATAGCATCACGAGCCAGAAAGAGGGTCACCGCTCAATGGAGTCACTTCATCACCCGCTTCCTCACAGAAACTTCAAAATGCCGTCACAAACTATTTTTCCACAACATAAACAACAATGTTAAGCTGGTTCAAAAGAAACAGGTCATTAACTAATATTAAACTAAGAAAACTTAATTCACAGTTAAATTTAAAATAAGTTTTAATCCAAATTTTTTTATAGCAATTTCCATGGTAACATCAGGACTCAGTGCACCTCAACTAAGTCCTCTTCAGCCTTACCTTTCCAGTAACCGAACATTGAAAGTTTGAAAGACAGAAGTAAACAGCAAGTCATAAACAGTTTAGAATAGTTTTTTATTGTGTTTAACTTTTATTCTTTTGTTCAGGTATTTTAACCAGGATACAAGCACATTAAAAATTTATGTTTCATTGTAGAAAGCCAAATAAGGTGCTGCATGGGCGGGACAACTAGAGAAGTAATACAGTAATAGTAAAGGTAAGAAACATAAACTCAGAAGCCGACTAAAATCTACAAGAAACACAAGGGTGACACTGGTGAAATCAAAAACAAGGATACAATGAAAAAGAGTGGTAGTACACATAGTGATGGGACTAATAAATTCAGGGGCAGGTGGTGTAGTCAGCCAACTGAAACCAGGTGAACAGAAATTAAACTAAACTAAGGCAACAAAGCAACAGACTCTACAAAATAAAACAGAAAGACAAACTGGAATATAAAACAATTCACAAAACAAGGGACACAAAGCAACATGAGCCACTATAGACAGGAATCCACAAAAAACTAAAACCAATGCCCAAATTCATAACACCCTTTTTCTTTTCTTAAGGGGACCTACTTACTGTTCTTAATACACCCTGTTTCTAAACTTTGAGCAGTGCTCCATATTCCTTAGTAAGTGGGGAAAAAAATGCTGGCATAGAAAATTACCTCACTGACCTAGTCTGTTTATTTTTGTACCAAGTTCTGGTTACTCTGATACTCTTGTCACTGTTGAATGGCATGGATGATGGATTAACAATTTTGGAAATCCCATAAAAAGGCAGCCTATGACAGGCAGGTGACGCTGGTGGCAGGTAAGTGAAGCTAATGCTGTAGGTCACGTAGTTCCGGTGATTGAAACTAGGCACACGTAAACATTTATGCATTTATTCAGTTGCATTTTTTGCCAGCCTAATAAAAACATTTTTGAAAGTAGGAAGATGGTGTCTTTTTAAGGTACACTCTGGAGCACAGCGAGCAGGAGGATTTTTCCAGCCTGACAGATTTTATAGATCGTTGCTATGACAGAATTGTCATGGAAAAAACCGAGCAACACGTCAACCCCCTCCATCTAATCTAAGACCAAGAGACAGCGAAACGAGGATTCATCTGGAGCTTTTTTATCATCGGGGAAAAAACCAATGGACGTTCTGATCTCTATAGATAAGAAAGTTAGTAGTTTGGATGCACGTTTGAACTGGTGGAGATTCTCCAGAAAGAATTCCATCGCTAGTCAGTAAAATCCTTCAACGAGGGCTTGACCAGACTCTCGGAGGAAAATAAGACGAACAGACTAACTGTGATGGATCTGCAGGCGCGGACCATGAGAGAGAATCTAGTGTTTGCAGGGATCCCAGAGCAGACAGAGGAAGACCCCGAGACCACGGGGAAAACTTCATCAAAGCTCATCTGAAGCTCCCAGAGGAAACGGTTGAAAACATTTCCTTTCATGAGTCCGTCATCTTGGTGGGAAAAAACAGGGTCCAGCAGACCAAGACCCATTGTAGCAAAGTTCGTCAGCTTCTAACAGAAAGAACAGGTGAAGAACCAGAGCCACGAACCGAAGGAATGAACTTCGGAGTAAACAACCGATGTCCGAGGGAGATTCTGGACCGACGAAGAGTCCTGTTTCCTATCAGGAGAAAATTCTTCGCTGAAGGCGCTCGCGCTGTCATCGCAGTTGATAAATTTATTAATGGACAGATGTATCATGACGCACACACACGCTTGATCATTAAGCCCAGCTTGCTGACACGCATTAGCACTTTGCATGATTCACACAAACGCACATGCGGAATGTATGAGGGAATAGCGGAAAGCGCACATGCAGACATTTAATACACAGATCCAGGTCGCACACTCAGCTGGCAGATACACATGAATGCTACATAATCTGGAATCTACAGTCATTTTCTTAGATGCAGAAGAAGCATTTGACCGATTAAATTTTTATTTGTAACATTAAACAAATGTTTCATACATTTCAAAATTCTGCATAGACTCATTATACAGGACGAAGGATGTTCAGGATGGTCTGTCATAATCAAACATCTGCTTACATTGCACGGAGAACACGATTGACAACTATTTCCATGCCTTGTGGACCTGCACACCCGTTCACAAGTTTAATCTGGTTTAAATGTAATATTCCTGCAAACCCCACACTGTGTCTACTAGGTGACTTGGGTGACATTAATATAGCAATTAACTCGGCACACATGATACGCTCGGCATTACTTATTGCAAAGAAAACTGTTGTTGTAAACTGGAAAACCAAAATTAATCTGTGTATTCAGCAGTTTAGGAATCTCGTAGTAGACCACATTAGTAGTGAGACAATGTCTGCCTTCTCCAAGACTCAGTTAACTGAATCTCATTCCCTCTGGTCCTCTGTGATTGGCTCCATCACTTAGTGTCGGTGGAGGACTGTGACCTTGTCGCTTTGGGGGTTGGAAACTGGCGGGGAGTGACTAGAGGTTGCAGGTTCTTGGTGGTTTCCTGTGGTGCGGGACCAGACTGCTCTGCGGTGGGGGCGGCTCAGGGTTTGACCCCGTTGGGGGCTGTGGGGGCCACTGGTGGTGCCTGAGTCCGTGGGCGGCGGCTCTCGGGCGGGTGGCTGGGCTATTCTGGGGCAGGCTGGGTGGGGGTTCTGAGCTCTGGTGCCTGGGGGTGGCCCCCTCTCCCTTTGGGGTGGTGGGGTCCATATGTGCTGCGGTTTGGCCCTGCATCACATAAACCTGTGGGGGAGGCCTGGGTGGGCCTGGGAGTGGTGCGCCATGAAAATGGGCTCACCTGCTATTCTCCTCCTGCTCCTCTCCTTCCCCCCTGGGTGTGTGGTGGGTGGGTACCTTCTGGGGTCGGTGGTGGCTCGGTGGCTGCAGTCGCTGTATGACCCGGTTGTGGGGGACACTGCTCCTGACCTGTCTTGCACTGGGGGACCCCCCGGGGAGTCACAACAAACTCACCATCCAGAGGGAAGTTCACTTTCCTCTGTACTCACATCTCCAGACCTCTCTTCTTTCCCGCTCTCTCTCTCTCACACACACACACACATGTAGGGTCTTGGGAGGCCTGTACGCCATGCGGGGAGGAGTGGAGAGGCCTCCTCTGCTGCACCCTGTGGCGACTCGCCTCTCAGTTTTAATTTCACTTAGACTCCAAAACACAAGAAACACAACTCACAAACAACATCTGGGGGGCGTGCCCTTCCCTTAAGCTGCCCTGGATGGCTGGTCCCTGGTGGGGCCGGCGGCTGCCAATCTTGGCCCACTGGGGCCTGTGCCCCAAGACTGCAGGGGGCTCTGGCTGGGGCTCTCTTCGGGGTGGGGTAGCTTGTGTTTGTGCTCCGGGGTTGCTGCTGATGGCCCGGGTCACTGGCTAGTCTGCCTCTAGCCTCCGTAGAGGCACGGTTGCATTTGCATGATCTCACTCATCACTGATCACTCCTTATTCCTCAGCCTCTGCATGCTGACACAGTCTCTGAGCTCTCCAGTAGGTTTATACACTGAGAGATTCTTCTTCTTCTTTTTTTCTGAGTTTGTATTATTTAAAAACTAATCACTGGCAACTCTGTTTTTCGGTAAAAACTGTAGGAAATTTTCTGGTGTGTTTCTGTGCAAATGTAGCAGTTTGATGTCTGGTGATAGAGTGGATTGAAGGGTCGTTGCTTCTGTCTGTCTTTCTTCTTTCTGTTTTCCTTTTTGCTTCTTTTTGCTGTCTTCCTTCTTTTGTGTCCCAAAATAATGAATTGATCAGCATATCAAGAGGAGCCTGTTACCCATAAGCCTCCCCCTGACAAAGCAAATTTGTTCGGCACAATACAGCAACCAGACCATCATTCTGTCTACTATGATGCTGGACAGGACAGGTTAAAAAAAAAAGAAGAAGGAAATCCCATTAAAAGAGAGCCAGAATGCCCAATTTACAACAATTTAACATGTCTTCAATATCCAATGATTAAATATTTGATTGAAAATAATATATGTGATTGATTTATCCTCAGAGGATCAAAATTTCACAACACAGATCTTATATTTGAACAGTAAATTGTTAGTTTACCAGCAAACACCTACCTGGACAGCAGTGTTTGTATCGTCCGGCTCCAGCGTCCTGAAACTGGCAGACTGATGTTCAGTGGCGTCTGATCCACGTATATAATGATGCTTAAAGTGTGTTTCAGGGTAATAAATGATGCATGTGTGTCAGAATTACAGACTATGAAGGTGATTTGCATAGTTGCATGAGGTCTTGTGCAATAAATCAGAACAGGCAAATTTTTTACATAGAAGAAAGGTCAGAGAGCAACAATGAGTGTAGTCCACTTTGTCAATAAAAACAATTATTGTTCTGACAATAAAAACCTAATTTAAAATACTTTTTTACAGAAAATTGGCAAATCAACAGAAAACAGAAGCTCGGAATTACTATTGTAGCTATGGCTTAAATGGAAGAGAGGTCGTCTTCCAGCTGGTATGTTTATGAGTTGATCTTAGTGTGTTCACATGTCAAAATGTCAGGAGATTAAACCCCGGATGCCCCCTCCCTAAAATGTTTTTTAGGGTGTGATCATATAAAAATATTGTAAACGGTGATGTTTCAGTGTTTTTGTGTGAGTTGGTCAAAAAGTTTCTATACAAGTTTATCATTTAATATATAATTCAAACGGTGCACTCGCCAAAAACTCCATACCAGGTCAGATTAGTTATATGAAATTATTAAAAATAAAAAAAAACTACTTCTAAAAGTTTCTACAGCAATGAAAATGTCTTTATTCCACAACAGAAAACTGTATTAACCATTCAGCCAGACATATATTTATTACCATGATTATATAAATAGGTTTCAGAAATGTAATTAAAAAAAGCAGTGTTTCCCAGACCACGAAATTCATTGATACAATCTTTACTCAGTAAAAGCTTGGTCACATTGAACTTTATTGTAAAATCTGTTAGAAGAGCAGTGACAGAAAGAAGCTCCTTGGCAATCAACAAAAGAGTTAGTTCATGAACTAAATCATGCTAGATATATGCAGCGAGAAGCTAGTAATATTTTTCATCAAAGTTAAATTGTGCGATGTACACCATAAAGGACTATGATAAGTTCAAACAACATTGTTTTCAAAGTTTATTACCCCAAATTCAGCTTTGGTCCATAATTTCAGCCATTCCAAATGTGGCTCTAGTGAGCTCTATGGAGAACGGGCCGTTTCTGTGTCTGAACACGCCCCTCTTTGGGAAAGGTTTGTTTTGAAACTCCGGCTAGTGGTCGTTACTGGTAGACACCTCTGAATTGTTATTTTGACATGAAGTTCAGGTACTTTGGAACAGGAAGTATTTCATGCTAATCTGCAGAGCATGTTGTTCAGCTTTGTGCATGCCTTCTTAAAACGTTTTTGTCCTGAAGAAGCATTGCTTGTGAGTATTGAGTAGATTGATGGTAAAAGGTAAATGGACTTGTACTTACGTATATAGCATTTAATGCGTATAATGCATTTTTTCCCCGCCTGGTGTGATAAAAAGTAGCCCAATTGGGCTGAAATTCGGCCAATCTGGTAACACTATATGGGTGTGGGAAGGCGCTCCCTCACTGCGCCAACTTTAGAGTTGGCGTGGGACGTGCATGCACACGCGTTTATAAATCTGAAAGTTTTTGTACGCTGCATTTCCTTTTTACATATAAAATAATAATGTGCAGCTAAATACTAAGTTTTAATGACAAAAAAAGACGTTTTAGCAATAATCACCACAGACTGAAACACGGCTGTGCTGGCCGTTTGTATTTTATCTAAACAAGTGTTAAACGTGTTTGTTTTAAAAGATGGGTGTGTTTTAGTCTGCATTTGAATATGAGAAGGAACATGTGAAAACTGCACTGTGAGGTCATACTATCAGGGATGTTTTGTTTGCTTTTATGGGAAATTTAAAGTTTTTGATATGCCAGCAAAAGAACTTCAGCATCCACCTATTGTATCCTTGTAGCACCATAATGACGTTAAAGAAACCTCGTTTATTTGGCCGTTTAAAAAACGTAAATAAATAATTAGATAAAAATAATTTTTGTGGATTTACCATTTTTTATCGTGTAAAATGTCAAACTTATTGTAGATCATTATTGTATTATTATTGTATCTACCAGGGGTATCAGATTTTGTACAACAGGGTTTTTACCATTAAGTGATGGAAAAGGTCTCAGAAACTGCAAGTACAAAATACAATGCATCAGACAATAAATGGTTAAATTAACAAAAAGGTAATTAAAAGTTAAAAAAAAAGAGAAAGAAGAGCCCTTTTTACAAATTAAAAAATCGGCAGGAGGCAAGTAGATGTACAAAAGTGTACTTTATTCAGCTAACTAATTTCTGAACTAAAATCACAGCAAACAGTATAGCTAATAAAGTCTGCCACATCACAAAGAGTCATGAATGAAACCTCAGGTATGTCCTCATCTGCTTCAGTTTCATTCAGGAGGCAGAGCACATCAAAGTACAGAAACAGCACTGGGGAAAGTTACCAAAGATCTCCTCATGATCTCAAACAACAAACTTACTATACCTGTCTCTTGTATATCAGTGTTGGATTTGGTACTATTGATCACAATGTTTTATTACAGCTTCAACATGTTATTCAAATTAAAGCCTGGTTTAAGTCAGGTTCTAGTTTGTTCATATAGACCAAGGGTGTCCAGCTCTTGTCCCTGAGAGCCACAGTCCTGCAGGTCTTAGATGCCTCCCTGATCCAATGATTCAAAGCTTCATAAGTTTATTATTATTAGTCTGATTCAGGTGTCCTGCACTAGGAAACGTCCAAAACCTGCGAGACCCCTGATATAGACGATGAGCTTTCCTCACAAAGTAGAGTAAGTCATGGAGTTCCTCAGGTTTCTGTGCTTGGACACTTTTTACTCTGCAGACTTAAAATAAAGTCTTGAGGTTAAATGGATGTTTTCCTCTCCACTGTGCCACTTGCTTCTTTAGGACTGGGGACTAAATCAAAGAGAAGATTAAATCTATTCCTCTCTCAGATGTCACAAAATCTCTGGCCCTCTTAAAGCATTTTTATCTTTGTACGAATTATGGTTCCTTACTGTTCTGGAAATCCCATGTAAAGGAAGCAAGAAAACCTAGTGTACAACACGTCAATATCCAATATTGTTCAAATTTTTATTAAAAAAAAACCTGTTTTTTGATATTGATTCATCACCTGCGGATCAATATTTCACAGATTATTAAATTTGAACTGTAAATTGTTAAGTTATTAGCAATCGCCCACCTAGACAGCAGTGTTTGCATCGTCCGATTCCAGCGTCCTGAAACTGGCAGATTGCTGTTCAGTGGTGTCTGATCCTCGTATAGGTGCTCTTAATGATGCTTAATGTGTGTTTCAGGGTGATAAATGATGTACGGATGTCAGGATGACAGACAGTGAAGGTGATTTGCATGCTAGCACGAGGACGAGAACAGGCAAATGTTCTTTTTACATAGAGGAGAGTGTTTTTATTTGTCAATAAAAACACTATTGTCCATCGTCCTCATCAATGTACATACGCCAGAAAATATATTCAATACGAAACAAAAAACCCAACTTTCTACCTTAATTAAAAGTAAAGGCAAATGAAAGAGTTCTAAGATTTATTTATATGATTTAAAAGAACAAAGGTTTGGAGCAGAATTCAGGTTTTATGTTTATTCCAAATATTAGGACCAGAAAAACTAAACACTGGTTCTCTTTGTATATTTCAGTGGCTCTCTCTAGTGGAGAGAGCCCCCACCCCCAGACAAACTAATGTTTTCACAGCTTTGGCTCTTAGAAACCTTCTGGTCCACACTCCAGACCATGTAGTGGCAGTAATGCACCAATTCATTTTTGCAAACCACCAATAAATATAAAGAAGAAGAAGAACAGCAGAACAGAACAGAGATCAGGATTTACTGAACGCATCAAAAATAAAAAAAGAAGAGTGAGATATGGAGAAACTGGGATGAAAGAGGCAGATATCTTGCTCTTGGTTTAACAGTAAATGTGTTTCTTATTATTGTGATGTTATGAAAATAGTAAGTTTTATATAGTTACAAATATAAAAGAAGTTCGAAAAGGAGTGGGAAGACATTAAAGTATATATTTTTTGTTCGGAAAAATTGCCCCTTTCGACTGATCATGGTTTATTATATCTTTGTACTACATAATATCCATATTCAACATTAATATCCAAATAAATATAAATACAACCTATATATCCATTTCAATAACCATATTTACTACATTCATACAAATATAAAAACATATAAAGCATATACATATACACACACACACATTTATATGTGTATAAA
>JBAMHW010010359.1:0-12547 GCA_037177495.1 Rhadinocentrus ornatus | reverse complement strand
GCAATGGTGTGATGTTCCAATCCTGCTGCATTTGTGCAACTGCAATGCAGGTTTTAGTGACTTATTGCAGATGTTTTAGGTTTATTCTTTTCTCTCTTTTTTTGGCATTAGTTACAGCCCATAGTAGTCTGTGTATTTCTTTTGATAAATCATAAACACTGGATCATGCTTCACAGCTTTTTGCATAGAGACCACAACACCATCAATGAGAGAAAGATCATCGAAAATAATAAAAATGCAGTATTCAACCTAAACTCCAGACATGCACCATTTGTCCATTAGAAGGAAATAGTTTTTTGTAGGGCCCGACCGATAAGGATTTTTTGAGGCCGATTCCAATATTTGAATCTGTTTATCGGCCGATCAATTTAAAAAATATTTAATGAAAAAATTAAATTAATTTTGTGGTTCCTTAATGCTTACACCAACAAAAATATGAATTTTAGGCAGAACATTTTACTGTTTCACAATATTTTTTCCTATAGTATATGTTTAACTTTACAACAGAAGAAATTCAAAAAGCATGCAACAAAGCATTAAATAACTGGGAAATTAAAAAAGTCTTAAAAAAGGTCAATTTATAAATGAATTGTATAAATTAATGATGATATTAATTAAATACACCTTGTTTTGTACTTCTTACTGATGCAAATTAGAAGTAAGTTAAAGTACAGGTAGAAAAACTTTAAAAAGTTGTAAACAGGTAAATGTGAGAGGAAATCAATCAATACATTAAGGTAACATTGTTTTCAGATTAGTGTTTTCTGACAAAGTAAAACTAAGGAAGACATGACATCATGACAGTGGCTGAAGACAGACTGTGGTATTAATATTAAGTTTTCAGTTCTGCATTCATATCTCTTCTCCTAAAATATGCCTCAACCTGCAGCTGACGGAGTGATGAATGGTCGTTCTGTACTCTCAGATATATTGTAAACTTATGTTATTTCTGTTATTACTGACTACTTAGCTAATGCTATGCTAGGTTAGGATAACCACAGCAATGCTATTGCAAACATAGACGGGGAGAAAATTAAGCTAATTTAGCACAACTTTAGCAATGCAGCATTAATAAATAGCTGACCGACACAACGAGGCACGCCTCACTCGTCATTACACATGGCAAACAGAGTTAAACTAAAACTGGAAACATGCTGAGTCATTAATTTCACAACATTATAGTAAACTTACCTGTCGGCAAGCTCCACTCAGCCCACTGCTATAATGTAACCTGGCTATAGCTACTGCTGTTGAAAAGACATGGGGATGACTGTGGGATTGAATGGAGTCAGATGTAGCGATCTACCTCAATATTAACATGGGAAATATATTAAAACTATTAAGATTACTTATTAGACCTTCTAAGGTCTAATTGCTTCGATTGGGGCACCACTATTCTCTAGAATATTAACAAGTTTGTTCACAGTCCCGAAGAGAATGGGTAATTTCACCTAGGAAAGTATTCTAACTGAAATATCTAATTTCCTGAAGCCGTGAAGTTTCTTTGTTTGAAGGGACTATGAACTTGTTAAAATCAACCACAGACACTTCCGAATTACAATAAATGCTTACAATTTACAATAATTAATTAACAGCAAGCAGTAGAAGATGTCAGAAAAGATGGATTTTGTCAATATCGCTTCAAAGCCTTTTACCCTGTTGACGTTCTAAGGGTTGACGACAGGGTAAATCAACTTAAAAGACAGCAGAAATAAAGAAATGAATGACGATGGAACAAAACAAAGAAAAAATTATAGTAGGCTAATATTGGTACTTAGGAAGACTTGGAATATGGGAAAATTACCTAAATAATGAGCTTAATTTAATTAATCTAGGCCAACACTATGGCGGAGAAAAGGGGTGAGGAAAAGGATAATTTATGCAAGGATTTAGTGGTAGTCAATATAAAATTGGATTCAATGAGATTGGACGAGACTTTGGGAATATAATTAAATTTGCTAGAGGTTTTAAAAGACACCAGCTATAACCAGGAGGATAATGGCTTGCTCTTACTTCGGCACCAAGGTGGGTCCTCCCCGAGATCTCTCCCGATGGTCCCCGGAAGGCAGCCCACCCAGAACCAGTCTTGGTTCCGCGTCCTAAGTTACCCTTGGCCTTCAGATCCTCCACTGGTACGGAGGGATGGCAAACGCTAGTGTTGGTGAAGGAGTGATGGATGGCAGGAATCACATCAGAGCCAGGTTTCTTAGAAGTTTAGATTGGACAAGCTTTGTCGACCAAACTTATAGTCGTGGCTCTGAATACTTTTGAGTGAAGGAAGAGGGGTTTCTTCACGTAGCAAAGTTGTAAAACTTTCCAAAAACTGAATATATCTTGGTGGAAGTTTATCTCAGTTACGTATCAGCATTTCCGGGTTACTTTTTGCATAATATTAAAAACATAAAAAGACCAAACGAAGACAAAACAAACTAAGTTCGGTAAGGTAAATCCATGGAGTCAATTTTACAGATCTGTTTCTTTCTTCTTCTTTCTTTCTCGTTAAAACACAAAAACTCTCTCTCCAAACTTTTTCCAAACATTTCCTTTTAAGTTGAGGGCCGTTTCTCCTGAGGGAGGCGGGTTCTACACTGTTAATCCAATCACGGCGTAGAACTATCGGCGCTAGTAAGACTAATTTACATACAAGGGGAATAAGTTTGATCAAATTACATATACAGTATAAGTTCTCATTCTATTTTCCCATATCCCAATTAACCAAGAAAGAAATTCTCAAAACACATTGCATAAAGACTTAAGGTTAATAGTTTAGCTAAAGTGAAGCACACTTCAGATTTAACCAAGAAAAGTTAATTACTCGTAAATTTAAACACACATTTTTCATCGTCAACACAGATCAAAGATATACTCTGGACTTTGGTAGCTAAAAGAGAAAATCACTTGGAGATCATGCATTTCTTGGGTTTATTGACAATGTTCCCTTTTTAAAGCATACTTATCACTTGGGAAAAACTTCTTTTGGTCCAAAAAGTGGTATTTGTTAAAATGCCACTAGGAGGCGTTCTAACTCCATGTTAGAATCCAGCTTCACTACAACTTCGCACCTGTTCATCACAGAAACTTCATTGAAAAACCATCTGTGTTTTCTTGATGTGAAGAATTATTCTAAGTTACTTTTTCATTCATAAATTAAACGTTTAATGCTGTTTCAGCATTCAGTTAAAAAGTAGTCCTGTTCAAACTAGATACCTCTTTTTGACATTTAACCAAAAACAGATGTGGAATGTATGTGTTATCTCTAAGTTAAATTATGGGTGTGAAACATCCCTAGACGAGGCTCTCTGAAAGGGAATGTCGTTAATCACAGTTGTTTGATATCTTCCAAAGATGATTCACTCACGTTTCTTTTTTGAAGATAAAGGTTTTGGGTTATTTTTATGACCTGTTACAGCAAATGTTCTTTATTTACCCAAAAGGGGGTAAGGACAGTCTCAGTCTAAGATAATGGTTTCCATCTGTTCTGAACCAAGGGAGTGTTTTTGGTATCTGGACAAAACCTATAAGGAAGATGGGTGAGATAAACAAAAGGCATTTCACGGAGTCTTGGCCCCTTTTCGCTACACAGAGCTCCATCTAGTGGACAAGCGCAAGAACATCATTCTGCATGACGCTAACACTTAACCACATTTACAGTTTTATGAGAAATTAAAAATAAATCAGCCTTTAATCAGTAAAATAACCGCCGATATTGGCCATTTAAAAAGGGCTATTGTCAGCTGATTTATTTAGCCAGCGAATAAATTGGTCGGGCCTTAGTTCTTTGTCTGCTTTTGACAGCGTATCACTCTGCAACTGAATCCAGTAGAGAAGTAGAGTCTCTAACTCTAATTATCGCCTAAATAATAGTTCCACATCAGTTAAGACAAACACTATCAGTAATCTAACTAAGCAAGCACTGTCATAAGTCTCCCCACTGTGGTGTTTCCTCTTACCGGCAAATAAGCTCCAGGCTGACCTTCTGTCTTCGCTGGATTGTTGCTACATCTTGTGGTACACTGGCAGCAAACACATTAAGATTCTAGCTCGTTCTGCTTGCATCTAATGTGTCTTCTCTCTCAAAGAAACCCTCCTGGAAACCCCAGCTGCGGCCCGAGAACCCTGTCTGCCCGCTCTCCACCTCATCTGACACGGATCACATCCCTCCTGCCAACTTCAGCCTCCAAAATAAAGTATTTGTAATCTTACCTGTTGGTTTGTTCTCCCCCTTGAGGTCCAGCCACAACATGGACTCAGTGGAATTATCCGCCACGGACGCCAAGAAACCAGACGCAGGCAGTGAATTATTCTTTGCCGTGTCTTCACAAGGAAACCTTCTGGGACAGCATTCTCAGGTACTCCACTCCCTCGGTGAGAATCAACAAGCCTTACAAATGCAGCTGAATGACTTTACCACCATGCTTAACCAGTTATTGCAGTGCTCCATTCCTACAGCCTCACCATCTGGTTCCGGGTCATTATTGCCTACTCCAGTCCGTAAAGTCCATATTCCGGATCCCAAACCATGGGTAAATGCAGGGAGCTCTTCCTACAATGCGCCCTCGTTTTTTGTTTTTTTAATCAAAAACTATACACCTATGCTCCTGACAGATCCAAAGTGTCTTTCATTATAGGTCTGCTTACCTTCAGAGCTCTCACTTGGGCGGAGGCCTACCAGGAGACCATGCCTCTGCACACCCTAACCAATCGAAAATTTACCGAGGAGCTGAAAAAGGTTTTTGACAATGCGGTTCGAGGCCGGGAGGCGGCCAAACGATTCATGACTTTGAGACAAGGGGCTTTAAGTGTAGCTGAGTTCTCTGTGGAGTTCTGAACTCTGGCCGCAGGGTCAAAATGGAACACTGCAGCTTTAATCGATAATTTTTTTTAACTGTCTGTCAGAAACCCTGAAGGACGAGCTGGCGACTTGGGACCTCCCTGGGACTCTCGCTGGACTGATTGAGTTAGCTATCAGGCTAGACAACCAGCTCCGGGAGAGGCGCAGAGACCCCAGAGGGTCTAGTGTGCTCCCTTCTTCAGAAGCGCTGCCGGCTCCCTCTCTCCGGCCCTCCATTGATTCCTCCTCCACATCGACATCCTCAGTTAAGCTCATCCAGGTGGGTAGGGCCCATCTAACCCAGGCGAAACACCAGAGACGGCTGCAAGCAGGTGAGTGCTTATACTGTGGTAAAACAGGACATCTCCATGTCCTGACGAGCCGGGCAGGTCAGATTGTTTAAACCCCGACCAAGACAGGATCTAAACCAGAGGGTGGTGATAGAGACCTAATACCAGCAATCTTGCCTGTAAAAAAATTGTCAAATAATGAAGGGAGGTGCTACACCAGAGGACCTGGGGATTGTGGCTTTTGCACGCCACCAGGTTTGAGATATACCGTGTTTTAGCAGATTTCAAAGCAAACAGATAATTGGAGAGACAATCCATCAATATACCCAAAGAGACCTGGAATCCATCCCTTGTCCATCGTCTCTGAGCGCCTGCACATACGTCTGAGGGCACGGATGGAATCATTCAACCACGGTTCAGACACAGGTTTAGAGCGCCTAGTCACAAATGTTAAATAAATCAGCAAAATTATCAGCACTAATAATACAGCAATCAATCTGAGGAAGACAGAATCATGTACAGTAGCAGAAAATTGCGACTCTGTCAAAGAGTTTAAACTGGCTCCCTTCCTAGTCTGATCCTCCCCTTGTATGCATGCTTGTATCATTACGTTTGCCTGTGCTGTGTGGTAGTGTGCATGTTCTGCACGTGTGCTTTGGGTGGCCCTAACCTGGGTTCCGTCACCTTGTTTCAGCCCACCTGTCCCCTGGTAAGCCTCAACCCTATTTTTTTTTTTAATTTTAACTGTTTGTTTCACTTTTGTTTAAATAAAGATTGTGTTCATTTAATTGGATGCTTGTCTCATGCCTCATTGGTATAACAAACCTGATTGCCTTGTTGGAGAAAGTATTATAAATCTCTGGGTGAAAGTCCCTGAGTGGCGTTGTCTGAATTCTTAATTTAACTGAAGTTCACATACTTCCCCCTGTATCGCCACACGAGCTTTGAGTGAAGGGGAACAGCGACAAGGGATGCTAGCCAGGTTACCCTGAAGATTTCAGCGCTAAGAAAAGTTGATAATGAATGTCTTGTTTTTAACAAGACAAGGACAGACAAGTACCACTTCACAGAAATGAAAGGTAACGCTGTGTGCTTGATTTGTTGTATGCAGGTTGCTGTGTTAAAAGATTACAATTTGAATCGCGACTACACGACCAAATATGAGGATGAATACAAAAATCTGTCTGCATTGCTAGCAAAACTGCAATCCAACAAGGACTTTTTTACCAAACTTTACACCACCAGAGATGCAGCCGTTAAAGACAAAATATGTAATTTCTCACAAAATCGCCAGAAAAAGTAGGGGGAGAGTTTATTAAGGAGTGCTTATCGGACTTTGTTGCACTGGAGAATGCCCGGAGAAAAAGGACACATTTGAGAACGTCTCTCTCCCGACGCACTGTGAGGCAGGTTGAGAACATTGCTGGAAACTTGGAGCTTCAGCTGAAGAACAGAGCTGCAGACTTTCACTGTTGCACTGGCTTTGGATGAGAGCTGCAATGTGCATGACACCGCTCAGCTTCTTATCTTGCGTGGAATAACTGCAGACTTTCCAGTCAGTGGAGCTGGCAGCCATCCAGTCAATGAAAGGGACAACCACTGTTAATGACTTATTCACAGAGGTAAAGCCATGTTTGAACAAGTTAGGACTGAAATGGGACCATCTGGCAGGTGTGACAACATATGGTTGTCCAGATCTGACTGGGAAAAATGTTGGTCTTTGAAAGAGAATGTAGGATGAAGTGACAGAAATTAACATTGACAGAAATGAACATTTTTGAATTGTATTAAACATCAGGAAGTGTTGCATAAGGCATTGTTAAAAACAAAACCATAGATGCTGCTCAAAGAAGACAAAGTTCTACACCAAAGGAGGCATGCTCAGAGGATTCTAGTTGTCTTTGAAACTACTTATGTATGTGAACAGACATTCTCAGTGAAAAAGTTCAACAAATCCAAACACTGATCCTTCATCACCGATGACCACCTTTCAGCTGTCTTTCGCATAGCCACCTCAGACATTCAGCCAGATTTCAATGCCCTTGTTCAAGCCCAGTCCAGACTGGATTATTCTCACTGAAAATGTAAAATAAGGAGGAAAACATTACACGTAGTTGTATTGTTGCATTTCTATAAACTTGTTGAGTTGTTGTTTTTCATTGTCTGAGATTAACAAGTAAAGATTTTATTTCACTGTTTTAGTGACTGTTTTTTTTTTTCTTATTTGAGCTATGCACCACACGTTCACGTTGCCTAATATAAATATTTACAGAATAGTTTTATTCTTTAGATTACTAGTAACAGCTATTTATAATATATAATTTAGTAAATTTTACAATGTAGGAAAGCTTAGCAGAATTAAGTTCAAGTTGTCAGTTCGGCCCCCTTTGACACAATTCAGGTTTCTCATGTGGCCCCTTGTAAAAATCAATTGCCCACCCCTGGTCTTGAAGGTCCCCGACAGCAGAAGCCAGACTTCCACACAGAAGCCAGCCCACCATCTTTACAAGTAGACCAGGGGGAGCTGGAGAAACAGCAGTCGGGTGGAAGAAGTTCAGAAATCATGTAGCCAAGTCTCTGACATAAACATAAAATCCAACTTCCAGGATTCAAAAAAGTCTTTGAGCAGGAAAGTTTTATTTGCCATTGATCTGCATTGACACATGCCAGATGCAGAACAAGGTCCTGCTTTACTCGTAAATCCATATAATCCAAAAGACGGAAGTTAGAAAAATTCACTCTGCACTCGCGAACTTGTTGACAGCGAGGAAGAGGCGCCACCATTGGAAAGGGCCGGCACGAAGCAGGTAGCGATTCAGGAGCAACAGGCCAGATCCAACGTAAGCCAAACTCAGCTGTTCGACAAGAGGGGCAGGATACAGAGAAAAAATCCAGGAAACCACCACTGGTGGAGCATAAGCGGGTTCTGAGCCTCACAACAACACCACCCCGTTTTCCCCTTTTCCTGAAGCGCTTCCTGCGAGGAATGAAGCAAAGAGCACGGCACAGTTAAGCTGGTACGGCAGACAGGGGAGGAGGATGAGTACCAGCTGTAGGACTCTCCAACCTGAACTGTAGAAGCCGTTCACAAGAAGCGACTGACGATCATAAACAAAATGAGCAGGAGGCAGTATAAAAGCAATCACTTACTGAAAGTACCAAAAATAAAACAAGAAGGCAAGAGGAAACCTGAGACACGACGGGCCGTGCACACTGCTGGTACCTTCTTGACATGACAGTACTCGGGCTGCGGTCTCTTGAGTTCCCGTTCATGTCCACAGATGGGCAATATTCTGTGTCTCTGGAGTCACTAAATTGCAAATTAGTAGTCCAGAGAATTCAAAAATATGTTTAGTTTTACAGGTTACCGTTGTCACCCATAGGGGGTAAAGCTAATAGTTGGTGGCTCAGTGCATCAGACATACAAAGAGGAAGAGTAAAAAAAAAAAAAAAATTTAAAAAGTGTGTTGTAATCGAGGCATGTGCCCAGTGTTATGACTGGATGTTTGCTCGGTGAGTAAAGCATGGATTTCTCAAAACTGACCTAATGCAAAAATTCTTCCCATCTGTGACCTGCTGAATTAGACTGAACTTCTTGACTTGAGAGCTGCTAATAGCTCAGAAATCCATTTCCAGGGATTTGTGGAGATTAGCCTCAGTTTGTGTGGACCAAAGACTAAATCTACAGGGTCAGATGAGGTTTTGGTCCTAGTCTTAGTTAGCGGGGACATTGTGTAGAGACCCATAATAGGGTTTAATGCTACTGAAGAGATGACAAGTGAACAAGTGCTGGTAAAGAAAATGCTCAGAGAGGAATCAGATGCTTTGGCTAGACACAAAGAGGAAGTAGGCCATATTAAAAACCTTTCAAGAGATACTTGATAGGTTGGTTGGAAACGCATGGTTTCCATGGGGATTGTACGAATAGAACAGAATTCCATTTGGTCTCACAAATGCACCCTTTGCTTTTCAGCAAAGCCCGGAGGGGAGGCTAGGAGGTCTGAGGGACAAAATATGCATTCCATATTTAGAGGTTTTATTCTATAGTAAAACATTCACACATGTTGAGGATGTGAGATCTGTCCTAAAGCATCAAAAAGCCTGAAGCATTAAACTGAGACCAGACAGATGTGACCTGTTTAAAAATTAGGTGCGCTACGTAGGGAAAGTGATTTTAGCTGAAGGTTACAAGATGGATGAAAAGGAAGTGTCAGCTGTGAAGGCGCTAGAAACAAACCCCCCTATCAATTTCAAAATTCTGGGTTTTCTGGGGTACCATAGAAGTTACGTACAAGATTGCTTACGGCATGCGAAATTACTTAATGATCTGCTCTTAGCAGGTGCAGCCTCAGTGATTTAAAGCCCAACTACCAGTCGACTAGAATGGGAAAGTCCCTCCCACATCAGAAAATAGTATGGAATGAAACCCACCAGAACGCCCTGAATCATCTAGAGGATGTTTTGACTAACCCACCAGCAATGGCTTTTATCCGAGATTTGAGGATCCATATATTTTTCATGTCAACAGATTTCCTGTCCCGCACACCGGTGAGTATGGACTGTTACATGAAGGAGTGCACAGAGCAGTGTCTTCCTGAAGTGTTGGGTGCAATACTGAGTGCCACTGAAACACAAGATCTGTGTGATGTGGACTGGATCTCAGCTATTACCTGTAACCTACATGACAATGACTGCAGATTGTCATCCAGACACTAAAGTTACGCAGCAGGACTTACTGTAGGCACAGTTTATGAGACCCTGAAATATCCCATATTATTCAACTGAAAATGTCAAGAGAAAAACCAAACAAAAGAGACAGTAACTTGGGAACAAAAAAAGTTAAGCAACTGTTGCATGAATGAAAAAAACTGTATGTTTCTCAAGAGGGTTTGTTGAAGCGTAAAACTGTAACACTTTCCCAAGTCATGCTTCTAGAGCAGTACAAAGAACTGGTGTACAAGTATCTTCACTCTGAGATGGGTCACCTGGGTGTAGACAGGGTTTTACACCTGGCTAGACAAAGGTGTTATAGGCCTACAATGCAGACATACAGAGTTTTTTTTAACCCTGGTCTGCAAATGCAACATTCAAAAGAAACCTGCGGTACCGTGCAGAGCCCCTATGTCATGTCAACTGCACCATTCGAAAGGGTCTCAATGGATTACCTCCATCTTGAAAAAAGTAGGAAGGGTATGAATATTTTTAAGTGATCTTACACAACTTCACTAGGTTTGCCCAAGCATATCCTACTCGTAATAAATCAGGCAAAACTGCACCTGCTAAAATACACCATGATCAAGGCTAAGGATTTGAGAATCAGCTATTCAGACAACTACAAAAATACACAGGTGTTGCAAACTTAAAGACAACTCCCCACCACCCACAGAGGAACCCAGCAGAAAGGCTTAATCACACCTTGTTATCTATGCTGTAGACCTTGGATGAGGAGACAAAAGAGAACTGGAGTGACTATGTAAATAAAGTTGTACATGCTTACAACTGCACCATCAGTGAAGCAACAGTTTACCTTCCTTTTTATTTGCTATTTGGAAGAAATTCCATTTCATTTGATCTTTGGATTAAATGAAAAGGGAGGGTACGCCTCACATCAGAAATATGCTCAAAAATGGCAGCAGCAAATGCAAGAGGCATTGAGTGTTGCATCCACAACCATCAAAAAGACTACAACAGGGAAAACATACTATGATTTAAAAAAAAAAGACCAGCAGTCCTTTCACGAGGTGATAGGTTTCTAGTGAGGAACATGTCAGGGCGTGGAGCACCTGGAAAATTACTTTCATATTGTGAAAAACAGATATATATAGTTGTCTCCCAAAAAGGGAAAAACAGTCCAGTTTATGAAGTAAAGCCAGTGGGTGGCACAGGAAAAGGCAGGGTTCTCCATCCAAACATGTTAATGCCATGTAATGCATTGCCCTTTCAGGAACCAAGTCAAAGGTTTGTAGGAGGACAACCCTAGACACAACAAAGAAAAAGGTGTAGTATTAAAACAAATGGAACAAGGGAAGAGACAACAAGTTCAGATGAGAAGAGTTTGAAGTACAGTAGGGCTGGGACGAAAGGCTTTTCTCATGATTTAGATTCTTTTATAATTTCCTGTGTGCCGATTTGATTTAAATTGCGATTCTTCAATACTGACGATTTTTGTGATTTTTTTTTGTTCGCTTTTTTACAACAGACCATGTGAAATAGTTAAACGATGACAATGTCTACAGACTATATCAGGAGTCAGTTTTTAAGATTTATTCAGCAGCAATATGTTTGAACCAGTTGTTTAAACTGATACTCTTTTTAAAAGCCTGGACTGCATGTAAAAGAGATATAGAAAAAATATATACTTTTGTAAATGTTATTCTTACTTTCCACATCTTAAACTTTTCTAACAAACAATAAAAAATCTAACTTTCTGAAATAAACTGCCACATTTACCTGCACACAATACAAATAGCAGCCTTTGAATTATAGTAAAGTGAATAAAGAAGTAATAAAGTAAGTTGAACTCTCTTTTCAAAGCCTGGACTGCATATAAAAGAGGCAAACAAATGTACTCAAGTACTTATTTAGCTGTTCCTGCTCAGTCAGTGCTATATGAAAACAAATGTCAAGCAAAAATGGATAGAGCCCCTAAAAAGTCAAATGTGATTAAATGTAACTTCATATGAAATTGAATATGAAAAGTATCCTTTCAAAACCCTGGACTTCAAATGTAGTACATAAAATCTACAATACAATGAACAAGAACATGCACTTTTTATAAAACTCTGCTGCAACATTTATCTATGCTCTTCATCAAGTTAGTGCTTGGGAAAATCAAGATTTTTGTGCAAAAACAAATCTGTAACAGCGACTCACTATGTGTTACAATTAGTGCCAGCCCATTTGGGACCATTATATATAAAATACAACTATCAAAGATGACATCTTTTTGACATTTGAGAAAAGAATATCTGATTTTTATTTTGGTTTATATATGATATATGCCATGATATATTTCAAGACAAAGAAAATATTGGAGTAATGAAGTAATAATTAAGGCATACACCTTTTATATACACTGCTCAAAAAATAAAGGGAACACTTAAACAACACAATGTAACTCCAAGTCAATCACAATTCTGTGAAATCAAACTGTCCACTTAGGAAGCAACACTGATTAATAATAAATTTCACATGCTGTTGTACTAATGAAATAGACAATTGGTGGAAATTATAGGCAATTAGCAAGACACCCCCAATAAAGGAGTGGTTTTGCCGGTGGTGACCACAGACCACTTCTCAGTTCCTATGGCTTTCTGTTTTGGTCACTTTTGAATGCTGGCAGTGCTTTCACTCCAGTGGTAGCATGAGATGGAGTCTACAACCCACACAAGTGGCTCAGGTAGTGCAGCTCATCCAGGATGGCACA
>JBAMHW010010358.1:0-12571 GCA_037177495.1 Rhadinocentrus ornatus | reverse complement strand
TCTCCTCATCAGCTGCCTCCATCTGGTAAATGCTCCACCCATGTACACTCTTATTTTCTCCCGGTTATTATTTCTTTGTCTTTTCTTGGCTATTTTTTTCCTTCGTCTCGCATGTAAAGAGTATAGATGGTCCTTCATTTCAATGTAAGCTGGCAAGCCGAATCATCCACGGTCGTCTTGGCTCGTTTACACCAGCCCCTCCCCTAAAACAGCAGGGACTCGCAAGTAAAATGCGCAAGGCTTACAAGTTTGTACTAATTTTGATCACTTATTATGCAAAGAAATATATACTTTTATTTTGGAAGAATGACTCCTCCCCCATCTTTTAAGCTTTTCCCATATCAGTTGTCCTCTTTCCTGCCTTTAGAAAAATGAACTTTGGAAAAGTACAATCATCTCATTAATGATTTTTAGTTACCTTTAATCTTATGGATGGAGAAAATTTGAGTGTGCGCGCCAAATGCTGAAGGTTGCATTACTACTGTTTTCTATATTACAATGAGTTCCACTATGTTTATGTTGTTGCCCGTATCAATGGTATTGTTATTATGACTTAATTATTATTATCAACTGTAATTTTATTTTATTATCATATCTATCTATTTATTAATTAATCTATTATATATATTTTTATTTTCTTCTATTATTAATATTATTCTTTTTCCTATACAAATGTATACGTACTGAATGTATGTATAGGTGTGGGTGTGTATATATGTATGTGTATAATAACACATATATGTACATATAAAACAATACATTAAAAAAAATATGTTTTTTTTTTTCAAAGGGTATGGATCATTTGTTGGCAACAAATCAGTACGATGCACTCACATTGTTAGACAAGCAGTGTCTGTTTGTGTTTGTGCACACGAGAGTGCAAAAACAGCAAGACTAAGTAAACGATGCATGAGCACCATCTTTCTTTTTTCAGTTGCGTACAATGCTTGCGAAGCAGGGTGTGACTGACTTCAAACTGAACTGGATAAAGCTGCCGAAGAACGAGACAAAAGGTACTAATCTCTCTTACACACACATTTACATTGATTTTCTGAATTAACTGAAGTATTTTCTCTCTTTTAGATGTTTCTTGAACCCACAGCGTTTATTTCTTTCTTTGCAAGGTGTTCTGTAATTATCATTAGCCAGCTGTTAAACCTGCAATGCCAAATACATCATGTTTGATACCCCAGTTTTGAATTTTGCATTCCTGAAAATCAAAATGTTTCTTTAAACCTGCCCACTGGACCCGTTTATGCTGCCCACTGAACCCATTTTTATGCATCACACTATTTCATGAACAAAACAAGAATAACACACAAATTCAAATATAGGATAAGTGTGGCACGAGTTCTTTAGGAAGCTGGGTTTGCAGGGTGGGGGTCCCAGTGCTCCCTGTCTTGTGTGGCTTTCATTCCAACTTCACATTCAATTCAACCTCCAGTGGCCCTGGGCTGGTTGAGTTTATTTCCTTATTTTATCCTCCTTTTTTTTCTAGTTCTTTTCTCTTTTTAGATTATTGGTATTATCATCATTGTTATTACTATTATTATAGTCATTATTATTAGCCTGGTTATATATGTATAAGTGTGCAAAAGCTGTATATCTTTTCTCATACCTCTCCACTCTACCCATCACAAAATTATATTTATAAATTAAACTTACATAATATCACATCTTCTAGCCAAACATGCATGTCCTGTTTTCTGTTTATGTTGTACCCCCCTCCCTCCCCCCATCTCTCTCTTCCCTTCCCCTCTTCACATGTGTTTGTATCTGGCCCCATGTCCTGTATTTTTGCACCTACTACCACAATGAAAAAAACAAAAAACAAACTCTGTGTAGAATTGTTCATGTCTTCCTCCCTCTAGTGGGTTATAGATGTTCTGCAGTTCATTATTTGTTTCTCCCAACCAAAACAAGGCTGTATATGATGTCATATTTAAGCCCTTTTAGGTCTCTCACTTGTGCATAGACAGTTCAATACTGCACATTTCTTGTTCAATGGACAATTCTTCACATTCTCTTTACAACACAGTCAGGAAACAGTGTTCAGTTTGATTCTTCTTCAAGTTCACTGCAAGACAAAGACATTATCTGTCAACTAATTATTATCATTACTTCCTTATTGAAGAATACTACAACATTGCTACTCTTAAATAAAATGGTTTTATTTTAATTTAAAGGTCGCTGGTTTGGGCCTTGGCTGGGAGAGGTTCGAATGTGGGGGGCTGGTGGCCTTTCTGTGTGGAGTTTGCATGTTCTCCCCATGTATGCCTGGGTTCTCTCTGGGTTCTCCGGCTTCCTCCCACCGTCCAAAGACATGCATGTTAAGTTAATTGGTGACTCTAAATTCTCCCTAGGAGTGAGTGTGTGTGTGAATGGTTGTTTGTCTCTATCTATGTTGGCCCTGCGATGGACTGGTGACCTGTTCAGGGTGTACCCTGCCTCTCACCTGAAACAATGCTGGGATAGGCTCCAGCTCACCCCGCGACCCGTAATGGAATAAGCGGTACAGATAATGACTAATGATGAATGATTTTAATTTAATATTTGATGGGTAAATACACAGACTTAAAAGATGTTTTTCTTCACATAAATATAAATTATTGGTCTGGAAATAAGAGAGAAATCCTCACCTTCTTTCCGATCTATGAAATTTCAGCTCCTCAAGTAAGAAATGAGTAAATGAATATTAAAGAGCCTGTTAAAATAGCGTCCAAACAAAAGGTTTAAAACAAGGCCTTTTAACTTAACCTCTGCCATAAGCTTTAGGGTCAGGGTTAGGGGGTGTGAGTAAAGTAAATTATTATTAGGGGTGTTAATACCATGGTCTTGGTTTGTCATGTTTAGTTTGGTTATGATCTTGGTTTATAGTTTCTATGGTTTTTATGTTTTGTGTTTGGCCATGTTTCCAGTTTTTGTTCTTGGCTTTTGATGTTCAGGGTTTTGTGTTTCTTTGGTTTCTGTTCGCTAGTGCACCTGTCTGATTCCGTCACCTGTGTTTGATTTGACAGTCTGTGTCGTGGGTTTTCAGTTACTTCCTGTCAGATCCTTTTGGTTTGTCTCTGTAATGTGTGGTATTCTGTTCCTATGTTTCTGGATTAAAGTCTTTGTTACCAGCACCTTTCTGCCTCCTGCCTGACCATCTGCATTTGGGTCCTCACCTCCGCCGCTACACATAACAGTAAATAACCTCAAAAGGATGACTTAGTTTCTTTTTTTGTTCTTTTGCTAAAGTAAAACTTTGATAGAAAAACTATTGCAAACAAAGTGCATCTCAGGTGTTTTGATAGGTCTTTGCCTTCAGTGGGGAAGCGTTCAGATCTCAGCATGACTTCCAACAGCTGGACTCGGATTTGTTACCTTTTATTTTCCTGGGTTGAGATTATTAAGGCATCTGCAAAAGCACTATAAGGCTGTTAATGCAGCGAGACCAAAGAAAATGTGATCCTTCATGTGCCTAGAAACTATAACTGGTTGTAAATACAACCAATTTTGTTGTAAAGTATTTTATCCCCTCAACAGGTCACCCTTTGGGCCCACACACAAGAAGATTAAAAGACACTTTTTCCTATTCCTGGGTGTGGATTTTTATAATTTTTTATTTATTAAATTTTTTTTTACATTAGATGGATAATAACAACAAATTACAAAATACTGTTAAGGAGTGGGAAGAAGTTACAAAACGTATTGCTCATTGCTCCAAACAATTAATTTTGCTTCCTTCCTGCTCACTTTGACACAACAAAATCATCATATGAACAATATTATACAACATAAACAATATTATCGCACATAATACAAAACATTATACACAAATTAGTTTTCTGTAACACAGTTTTACATGCATTACAAATGTGCTCTATACTTAAGTTTGAACTGTTAAATTGTTGGGCTCTGTTTAATTTCATCATTCTTTTATTCCATAATCGTACCCCACAAAATGAGATGCATAACTGTTTTCCTCTGGTGCGAGTTTAATTTATTCTAAATTTGTACTGCCCTCTTAGAGGATACCCTCCATCTCTATTCCTGAACAAATTTTGTATATCTTTAGGCAACAACTTTTAACTTGCTTTATAAATAATTTGTGCAGTTAAATAATTTACAATGTCTGTAAATTTCAATAATTGTGATTGAAAAAAAACTAGGTGAGTATGATCACGATAAACGGCTTTATGTATTACACATATGGCCCTTTTCTGATGAACAATGAGTGGTTTTATTTATTATTATATTATTTTTTATTAAAAATTTATTTTCATGAACCAATTTTATTTGGACTCCATAAATTTGTAATTGAATCTGTTCTTTTTTATAATTGACAAACACCATCATATTTGTTTTATCTAAATTTAAATGGCAATATATTTCTGTCAAACCGTATTTCAATTTTTTTCCTTTTCTTTAAAACTAAATTCAAAGATTCATTTAATTTTTCAACAGAACAAAAAATATTGGTGTCGTCCGCAAACAACACTTTTATTCATTACTTGTGATACAGAACAAATGATTAATAAACAAAATAAACAATTTTGGTCCTAAGACCGACCCTTGCGGGACACCACAAACTATGTCCAATGTAGAAGAACAAACATCACCCAGCTTGACATATTGCTGTCTATCAGTTAAGTAGCTTTTTAATCAATTTTAGCACTAAACCTCTAATTCCATATCTTTCAAGTTTCTGAAGTAGTAAATTATGATTGATTTTATCACATGCTTTTTTTTATATCTCTAAAAATTCCGATAGCAATTTGTTTTTGTTCCAAAACGTTACTAATTTCTTAAATGGCTTCAATTATTGCCAGTGATGTAGACTGGACTCCATGATGATCCAAAATCCTGGAAAAGTATAGTGTGTTGTCAATAGTCGACGTTTCAAAGAGAAACAGTGCAAGAATAATTCTTGAAAGCCTGATTGCTGTCAGAGTAGAACTTAATCCCCTGTACCTGAATGGAGGGGAACTGGTTTCAAACGAATAGGGCTTGTTGCCTCCAATAACATCTGAAAATCTATGCAGACAAACACCAAATATAAAACAAATAAAAACTGTAATATAAGGACAGTATTTAGCTGATATTAAATAAGACAACATGGAATTCTGCTGAAGATCGCTGTAGGAAACTAGGAAGGACTTACTAGGCAATAACTGAGAACAAAGCAGAAATCACTGAGGCCAACGATACAAAGTAAGCTTGGGTCTGGATCGGTCTGTACAGAGTTTCATGGACCTGGTCTGACAAGAGCCCAAGCTCCTTAAGCAACTAGTACACTTTAAAAAATAACTATCAACATTCATTACCATTACCACTGTGGGCTCAAAAGTCATGAAAATATGAGATATGAAGAGAATATTTGTGTGCCATCAAGGTGATTACTTGTTTAATGTTATCAGCCGAAATGTGTCACTTTGTTCGGTGACTTAGTGTTTCTGTACTGCTGTTTCAAGGATGACCACTACGGGTACAACTGACGGGTCCAACTATCAACGCTCCAAACCTCCGGAAGGTACACATATCTGTTCCACTTTTTATGTCTGTTCCAGCTTTTTATAAATCTCTGAATGGTTTAGGACCAAAATAAATCAGTGACCTCTTGACCCAATATGATCCAACCAGAATCCTCAGGTCATCTGGATCCAGTTTCTTATCAGTTCCCAGAGTCAGAACCAGACATGGAGAAGCTGCATTCAGCTTCTATGCTCCACATGTCTGGAACAAACTCCCAGAAAGCCTCAGATCCGCTGAGATCTGTTTATTTAAATCAAGGTTGAAGACCCACCTGTTTTCAGCTGTATTTCAATAGTTCTTACTAGGAGTTCAGATCTGCAGCTGGTTCTTTTACGCTGAAATCTTAACTTATTTAACCAGGATCTTTCATCACAAGTTTGGACTGAAACTGGACTGAAAATAATGCGAATATCGCCACTGAACAAAAGCCTGTATCTCCAACTCCAGCTGCATTTTTCTTTTTTCTTAGTTGGCGCACAATCAGCCACGTCACGCAGATTGATCTCTATGGCAACGTGCCCAGGCAAGCACACTCACAAGCACAGCATGCGTGCACCACATAAAACAGATCAGGACTTTACAAATGGCAAATACAGCTCGAGTAACGCAGGAAAATGTATTACTGTAGTCCAGTAAAGTAATTTCGTTACCGATTGTGAGGGAGCTGCAGACACCCTCTCACTAAGCAGTTTAGTATGTGGTTACACACAGATACACAACATGCAACTTGATGCCATTTATTTGTGTTTCTTTGGTTTTGGTAATGTATTGGTCCACTAAAGATGGATCCTATTTGGTTGGTTGTTACATTAATTTGGTTTATTTTCTGTACATGTTTTGGTTAATCTCTAATCTCTCTCTCTCTTTCTGAGGTGGTTTGGAGAGCAGCACTATCATAGAGGTGTGCCCATGAGTGTTGCTAACCAGGGCCTGGTGTGCCTAATTGGCTTGGATGGCACTAACCACGTAGCCAGAAGAGAGGGGGGAGGTTGAGGCAGTACTAGTTTATTTTTGTTGTGATTGTAATGTTTTTATGGGTCACGTTTGTATATACATCCCTGTGTTGTTAACTTAATGGTTTTGGGCATAACCTTTATATACTATGTAGGAGAAGAGAAAAAGGTGATGCTGGATGTATGTGACGTAAGTAAAAACCCTGAGCTCAGCAAGACTGGAGTCCGATGTGTTTTTTTTCCTTTTTGGTGGTATATCTTGTTGGATGTCGGCATTCTGCGTTTCTCAAGGTTTAAACCTTACACCGATATTTTAAGTGTAATGCATTACTTTACTTCGTTACCCAAAAAAGTAATATCCATCCATCCATCCATCCAATTTCTGCCGCTTATCTAGAGTCGGGTCACAGAGGCAGCTGCCTAAGCAGGGAAACCCAGACTGCCTTCTCCCTGACCACATTCACCAGTTCATCCGGAGGGATCCCAAGGCGTTCCCAGGCCAGCCGAGAGATGTAGTCTATCCAGAGTGTTGTGGGTCTTCCCCGGGGCCTCTTTCCGGTGGGACGTGCCTGGAACACCTTACCAGGGAGTTGTCCAGGAGGCATCCTGACCAGATGCCCGAGCCACCTCATCTGGCTCCTCTGGATGGGGAGGAGCAGCGACTCTACTCTGAGCCCCTCCCGGATCACCGAGCTTCTCACCCTATCTCCAAGGGAGAGCCCGACCACCCTGCAAAGAAAACTCATTTACTCACAGCCGCTTGCATATGCGATCTTGTTCTTTCGGTCACAACCCACTGCTCGTTATCATGAGGTCAAAAAAGTAATATCGTTACTGTAACGCGTTCCTTTGTAACGTGTTACCCCCAACACTTCCACAGATTACAGTGAACTCATTGTCTTGTTCAAGAAAGCAGTTGGAGATAATAAGAGCTTTGTGACATAGTGCATTATCCTGCTGAAAGAAGCCCTCAGAAGATGCTACACTGTGGTCATAAAGGCTGTGGTGGTTAAACTATGCCACATTGGTACTAAGATTGGTACTCTGTAAACCCTAGATATGGTTGTGAGAGAAAATCTCTAAAACACTCATACCGGTCCATCTTGCACCGACACCCATGTCACCTCCGAGGATACATAAATCGATTCTGACACTTCACCATGTCTACATGGCTAAATGCTTTGAGTTGCTACCATGTGATTGGCTGATTAGATATTTTGTGGCCAGTGAGTGTAAAAGCCATAATTTATGCATGTGTTGTATTACTGTTTGGATAATTGATTGTTTCAGTTCAATTACATTGTGTTGTTTGATAAAACCTTACTGTCAACATCCTTTTTAAATTGCTTCTCACAAAAACGCGTCGAAGATTTTTTAAACCAAAGGTTTTCACTAATGGCTTTTTATAACATGTTCATGATTAGTTTTATATCTATATTATATACCACCAGCCAACAGTCCACGTCAGCAACAAGGAAAACCTCCATCTGAGATTGCCAGTTATTCCTTCAGAGACAGATTAGAGGCGTTATAAAATGCTTCATGTCAACTTTTTGTTTTCCTAGCAACATTCTGTGGCCACCGCACCAAAAGCCTCCGCTCTCATGTAACAGGCTCGAATTACTTATTTAACTATAGACAGGATGAGAAAAGTAAAATCTAGTCAAATGCATCAAGCTTCGCTACAACTGCTCGGGATCACTTTTAAATCACCAATACTGCAATGCATGATAGGATAATACAATATACCCATAGTAATGTCAAAACTGACCACGTACTTCACCAGGAGAAGATGTTTCTGTCATTTAGAGCTGTAACCGAGTCATGACCCTCTCCAGAGAGTTCAACTCTGCAGAGGGAACAAAACTTCATGAATTTAAGATTTTTTTACACTCATTTTCCCCAAAGATAATGCACATTTTAGAAAAAAAAAATCCCAAATAAAACAGAACGGACGCCATTTTTCTTACAGAAAATGTTGTTTCCAGTGATAAACATGAATTTTGCATTCAAACTCTGACACAAGAAATCCCAGACAAAACTGAAGTTTTCACCCACTGTGGCCTTGTAACCAATTCACAAAATGCAAACTGGGAACCTGCCACATTTTGACACTTTACATATCGCAGTACTCGTGTCTGAAGCCATAACAAGAAATTCCATCTGCTTACATGTGTTAATTTAAACCCACCATAGTTAAAAACAACACTGAAGTTTACGATGTAATAAGCTGCCAACGGGGCAAAGATGAGGTACTTCGAGGAAAAACTGAATTTAGCCTTGTCTTCTACTACACTTCAGTGTGTGGGGGTCAAGATTACATAATTTAAAGGCACACAGATAAAGCTAACTTTTTTTAAAATCTTCATTTGAATACATTTAAAAAAACATGCAAAGCCTGTACTTTAAACAAATGGTGACAGCAGTGTTATGGGGAAATCTAAATCTAGATATCGACAATACCAGCATCAATTAGCTAAAGCTGCGTCCTGGATTCGTTTATGTAAGTTTAATCTTCCATTATCTTTCTTATTTTTGTCCAGCTTTGAAGTTTACTTCATACATCTGCTAAATAAAACTGTAAGTGTTTTGTTAACTTTGGGAAGTTATACATTTTCAGTAACTCAATAAAAATATACAAACTAAAACCTGAATGCCTACAAAACCAGTGCTAATTTGATCTGATTGTTGTGTAAAGTCACTTCTTTCACCTCCCAAAGATTCTGAGTGGGTTTTATGGTCTGAACACCGTGGTGGCCAATCTATTGGTGTGTTATGTTTTTTTAAAAAGGGGCAGGTATTATAAGTTTTTCTTCTTCCTGCTTCTTTTCAAGCATGGGGGTGCATTAAGATGTGCTTTTGATTTGTTTTGTCCAGTTTTATGTAAAATAAACTGCCAGACTCTGGCCAAATCATGCATCTAAAAAAACTCTCATGCTCTTGTTTTAGTTTAATATGAGTTTAAAATATGAAACAGTTTAATTTGAATCCTGGAAACATCTTAGAATATGACCACATCATCAGAAAAGAAAAAAAAAATTTAATCTACAAATTAGGAGGAAAAGAAACAACTCCTGTACAAGACAATTTAAAGTGCTTTACATAAAACATTAAAAGCATTAGAGCGAAGAGCAGAAAGAGCATTAAAAAGTGCAGAAAAGAATATAAAGAGAACTAAATCCTAATGAAATGATACAAGATAATTAAAATAGAATGATTAAAGGCAAGCGACAGCTTAGATTAATCAAAAGATACGGTGCAGATTTCAAGCATAGGTGCATGAAAAAAGAAATGTTTCAACCTGGATTTTACGGCGTCTACTATTGGTGAAGATTTGATCTCCACTGGCAGTTTGTTCCTTTTGTTTGCTGCTTCTTCGTGTTTGGTCTGAACCAAAAGTATCATTTTATTTTCATTAGTTGGGTGACGAGTGTAAAACCATAATCAAACTTATTTCCAGATGGGTTGGTGTTCTGATATGAGTCACTATTGCGTGGTTGTCTTACCTTTCATTTGCTTTTCAGTGAATTTTCAGATGGCGAACACACTGCATCTTATTCTTCTAATCGCTGGTAAGATTTATACCTTCTTTAAAAAGGTAATTCTCTATTCAGTCACTGAGCTGAGAGCTTAGATAATAATTAAAGGATTTTTAAGAACTTTTATGAAAGGATGTGAATGTCACAACTATAGAACAAAACATAAACAAACTAGAAGTGCTCAGAGAGCGCAGACATCCATCAAGGCATAGGGTCACTCACCTGAGAAAAGCTGCAAAAGGTCCAATAGCCCAGCCAGTATGTCGGATTATTACATCTACCATGATGTTGTCTTGTATTTTTATTTATTTATTTATTTTTCTGGGCATTATCTGATGAGTTAGAAGCTGTAAATTTATCCCTATCTCCCGATAGTAAAGAATCCTTAAAAATAATCCTGGATCCAGACAATGATCCGGATCACCCCTAAAATGTAATGTTTTTCTTTCATTCCATTTCTGACATTTCCTGAAAATTTTATCAAAATCTGTCCATAACTTTTTAAATCATATGCAGTGGGGACTGTTTGATTCGTTCAGGGTTGTTACCGCAGAGGGGAAATTTGTTTTCTAAATGTTCCTACATGCCTGATGGCAGTAGCTGGAGCGAGTGATGGAGGAGGTGTCCTGTATCCTACGTCATCTGGTGATCCAAATTATTGTCTTCAGATTTAGATTTAAATATTTTAAATCTTCATTTTTGTCCCAAACATTTTATTTCATCCTTTTCTGTTTCCTATTTGTCTTTCCTTTTTTTCTTGTCACTGTTTATGCTTGTTGTAAAGAGAATACTTAAAGGGGTAGTACACCCAAAAATGTGTTTTTTGAGCTGTAAACAACACAGTCTTATACAACTATACTATTGATAAAATTAGTATTTTTTTTTTTTTTTAAACACGATTTTGTGGGTAAAAAAAATGGCTCATAACACCCTCTACAGGGTAAAACCAGGTTTTGTTTTTTGTGATGTAGAGCTGTAGTTGGTGTTTTTCTATGTCATAGCCCCTCCTTCCTGATGCAGATAGGCGTCCACTCAAGGACACGTACACCATTACACATTTTTCTGCAATCAGTCCCAAAAACCTGGATGAAATTATTGGCCATCTGAAAACCACCACTTGCTGTCTTGACGCCCTGCCGACCGGGTTTTGTTAAGAAGGTTTTAGAATGCATGGCATTTCAAGTGTCTTCCCACAGACCCTAAAAGCAGCCATCATCAAGCCACTACTGAAAAAGAGAAAACTAGACTCATCACTAATGAGCAGCGACAGGCCAATATCTTAACTTTCTTAGTAAGATTATAGAAAAAGCTGTCTCTTTACAGCTACACAACTTCCTGACACTAAATAACTGTTTTGATGTCTACCAGTCGAGTTTTCAGCCACACCACATCACTGAGACTGCTGTAGTCAAGATCCTTAATGACATCTGCCTGAGCACAGATAATGGAAACATTCCAGTCCTGGTACTACTAGATCTCAGTGCTGCATTTAAGACGGTCGACCATAACATCTTACTATACCGGCTGAAAAACTGGGTTGGACTTTCTGGCACTGCCATTAATCGGTTTAAGTCCTATTTAAAAGACAGGGACTACATTGTGTCCATAGGTAACTATAAATCTGAACAAACCAAAATGGCCTATGGGGTTCCCCAAGGCTGGATCCTGTGGCCACTGCTATTCAACATCAACATGCTGCCACTCGCTCAAATTATGAAAAACCACAAAATATGTTATAACAGTTATGCTGATGACACACAAATCTATATAACCATCTCACCAGGAGACTACAGTCCGATCCAAACTCTGATCAACTGCATCGATCAAATTAAAGACTGGATGTGCCAGAACTTCCTTTAGCTGCCTTTTGAAGCGTCATCTTGGTCTTATATAAGCTCATGGAACGACTAAAAGACGAAGTTGTGATTTCCAGACAAAACTGTCCAAGTCTTTTGTGATTTTCCCATAACATTCACCTCATTAATTAATTAATTATTTAAATAAACATTGTCTATGTTTAATTTGTCATGGCACCTCGGTTTCTTAAAACTAAATGTGCAGGTCAAACTTTATATCGACACATCTAAAATAAAAATACCTCAAGAGAGTGTAAATACTTTTTAACAGTTTTTGAGATGCACCTGCTGTCTCATTCAAAGCCATTCGAGCAGAGCTGCTCGTGATCTTCACTGCTGCTAGGATCCTCTCTGTTGTTCAGTACAATGTTGGAGGTGGCTGGCTTGTCCATCGCTGAATTTGCAGCCATTTTTTAGCTTGGATCTGCATCAGGTTTTTGCAAACCACACAATGTTTACCACCATAGATTGGGTCAAACATCGCAAAAGGAATCGCTGCCTGACTGGTGAGGTTTACTGTCGGCAAGTTTCATTTTATACTTTAAGCCCCAAAAAATAGCAATTTTTCTAAAACTTTATTTGAAGTTACCACATTGACATATTTAATCATATATATATATTCTTTATAAATAATTTTCATTGCATCCTTGGTTTTGGTAAGCAGTTATTAGGCCGATACTATAACAAGCAGGGGGGGGGGGGAAGG
>JBAMHW010010357.1:0-12586 GCA_037177495.1 Rhadinocentrus ornatus | reverse complement strand
GCAGTGGCAACCCGACCCCCCCCCCCCCCCCCCCCCCCCCCCCAACAGCTCCTGTGTGTAATTTGAGCAGTGCATTAGGGTTTATTTGAATTTTTGGTTATATTTAGTTATGCTGATTGCAGTAATCTCCTTTTTTTTTATCAGTCAACATGAGCATGAGTCTCTGTCTGGTTTTGGTCTATGCTATGCTTTGGTGTCATTCTGGTGAAGAAAACAGCGTGATATGTTAACATAAGCCACTCCAGCACTATGAGAGATGTTAAGGGTGTTGTCTTAAACAGTATTTTGTTAAAAATGCCAATTGTCCTTTTTAAATGCTGTCTGAAGATGTAGACTAAATTTGTGTTGCCTTGATGGCTCTGTTCAAATGGAAGCATTGGCACAAGACCATATGCTGACACAACCCAAAAATAGCATCCCACACTAGAAAAATTGGGTCTCAACATGTAAATGCAATCACCTATTAAGATTTATTTTACATTTAAGATCTAGTTTTATAACCACATACGCTCACATTTTTATGTCTAATAATAAGCTAAAGGCCTAACCATAACCTCCACTTAAGGGTGCTGAAAGATAAACAAATATATGTTTTTTTTCAAGCCTAAGCTAACAGTCGTTGTCGGTGACTGCTAGTTTATTTCACTCTGATCCCTGAAAATCTTTTAGCTCAGAATAATCTGAAGACCATGTCTCATAGAAGTTCAACACACACACACACAAACAGAAAAAAAAAGAAATATATATATTCTTTTATTTTACATATTGAATATTATGACATTGATTACATCATGTTAATTATTATTAGCATATTAAATATTGATTATTAGACAAGACTTTTTATGTGCACAGTGTTTAAACTTCTAAGAAACAGCTAATTTTACAGTAACGGTGATAGTATGAAAACAGAAAACAAAACCAACACAACATCTTCAGAAAACCACAAAACTTTGCGAGCTATGCTGATTGAAGCCAACGTGCTGCAGACTGCTGCACAAACACTGAGATCTTTCCTTTCTTATCTCCTTGTCAGAAAGGAAGTAAATAAGCCATTTTCTGAAAGTGTTTTTAAATTGTTTCTGTTAGTCTAAATCAGAAACTATAAACTGTAATTCTAAAAGAGTTCTTGAGAAGGAACTTTTCTTTGGAATCAAGCAGAAACATCTAAAACATGTGAACAGGGAGTCCTCACAACTAGTAAACACTGAAAGGGAACACTGAAGTGTGTGTTCGTGTGCCAACAGATAGCTGGGCAACACATACCAGCACACAGCACTCTTGACCCACTAAGGCACACTTCTATTATAGATAAGAACTGAGTGAATTTCATCAGCAACCACAGTCTGCTGCATCATGTCCAGTGTTCCTTTGCAGGCTGGTATAATGACCTGCATAAGAAGTACAGCGGATTTATGTCAAAGGTTCATTGTACTATTTTTCTTTACTTTATGGCATAATCTTCCACTTAAATGAAAATATTTGCATATGTTCAAATTATGCAACTCCCTCAATACTTAAGCTATATTCTTCTTTTTTTCTTCTTCTTCTTCTTTTGTAAATTTTCTGACTGTATTAAGATTGTATAGTACAGTATTTCTTGCTAGTAACCATAGCTTGTCACTGTTTCTTTCTTAGGATTTAGGAACCCTGCACAAAGATAAACTTGTCTCACAGATATTCTATGTATGTGGGCTGCATTTAACCACGCAGGAAATATAGAGTATGAGTGAGTACTGGTTGTGCTGTAATTAATAGCAGTAGCTAAATGGTAAATAGAAAGATGGCTGAGTTTGCATTTTAACTTTCCGTAAAGGACTCTGGTGGAAAAAGAGAAGACACACATTTGGATTCCAGGAAAAGTCAGTGATGTAATAAAGACTTTCATGATCAGCTCTTAGATGTTTGTTTCTGTAATTCAGGATAAGTTAGTAGGTCAAACAAATATTAGTTTATGGTGAGACACTAAAAGACAGAAAATGTGAAAATAATTGACCAACAGTTGCCTTTGCATAAAACATTTTATTTGATGTGTCATCATGTCAGAAAAAAAATTCAAGAACCTTAAACCTGGCTTTTCTTTTTATATAATGTTGTAAGAAACTTTTGCGAATTAGCTAATTTTATGTATGTAACACCCCATTTACATTTTTAAACGTGACATTTCAGAAAAAAAACTTTTAATGCAGACTTTATGTGAAAATCTTTTCGTGTTGGTTCATTTTACCAGGTAATATTGATCACCTGTAATCTTTCCTTCCCAACACTACCTGCGCAGTCACACATGCCTTTAACCTACTCCTAAATCCCCTCTTTAACTCTAGTTTTGCAGCGCCCCCATCTGACAGTTCCCCTTCAGAATGCAAATACTGTGTTGAAAAATCTTCCTATGGATCATCTCTCCTTTTTAAATTCACCCAAGAAGATTCAATGTCTACCAAAAGCTCCAAAAGAAAAGGGAAACGCTCGGCCACCATAAAGACATTTGGACATTCTTTTATCTACATTACGTGGAATTGCTTGACTTATACATAAATACATAATACATAAAATCCCTGAAAACCTTTTCAACACTTCAAAACCATTCAGACTTAACCGGTAAATGTGAACTGTCTACAAAATACCCAACCATTAAAAAAGAGAATACTGGAAAAATTATTTGAAAAGGCTGTTTTTTGAACTGTTACCTGAAACTCTACACTGCATTATTGTTGCAACTGTGAACATATAATAAAGATGCCATTTTTAAGAATAACCACAAGAGAGAGCTGTTTGTCTATTTATGACAAATCTTCACAAGCATCTGCACATACTATGTATGTGTATGTGCCACTATTGTCTAAAAATGATCTCCTACTGTACACTTTAAAAGCAGATAGCCTACAGAAAAAAGTTTCCTCCCTATTCTGCCATATAAATGACGTTTCACTATACTTTATTAATTTATTTTACTTATTTATGTAATTTGATTTATAATTTTTGCAGTTGTGAATCTTGTTCATCATTTCAAAATGCCCCTAAAACAAAATGTCTCCTGGGATCAATACCAAAAAAACCATCTCACCTTACTGCAGCCAATAACACTTTTCCTTTCTCTGTCTCAGCAGGAAATCACTTAGCAAAGCACAGAGTGGAGGGAGGTCCATAAATGTAACTCTGCCTGTCCATGAAATATGGAAAAAATACAGAATAAGCTTTAACTACAAACAAACACATCAAAATAATAGAAAATAAATAAAACCATCGCGACTCTGCTGTGGCTTACATTTCAATCTTTTGTTAATGGTCAAATAAAACAGCTTTTATATGATGTTTAGTGATTCTGAGGTATAGGCAACTTTAAATTGGCCCATAGTATAAAAAAACTGCAGCCAGACCATAATTAGTTAAGATTATCAGTGTTTAAAAAAAAATATATAAATCACAGGGGTTCAATGCAAAATTATATTTTATTGTAATTTTTCATAAGCAGAAGCCAAGATTTATGTTCGCTAATATTTCATTTTCTATTCTCGCAATAAATCTAGTAGAGATTGTTTTGTTATCTGACACAATTATTTACAAAGTGGAACCCAACTTCTTTAAATCAACCTTGGAGCTCGTGCAGGATGATTTTCAACCACTTCATCTTGTTTTCATTGTTAAAAAGGATATTTTCTTGTTCCTGCTCCAGTGAGTTACAGGTTGTATGTTTAATGAGAGACACTTCATAGTGTCGAGGCTTTATAAGTGATTTTTTATTTGCAACCAGGAAAAATGTGCAGTGTCAACTTGTCTGTAACTTCATATAAAAAAGTAATTATGTGTACCATGCTGCATGCATGTTGTATAGATCTATATAAAAGAGAACAAAAATACACTTCACATTTTGTGGCAAATACAGAATAAAAATAATAAATTACGAGCCTTGATTTCCATCAGACACCACCAACTATAATACAGGATCTACCCCTTTGACTTCTTTAAATTTTCCTAGGGTGCATTCAGAGGTGGGGAAAATTACTAAATGCAATCATCTTAGAAACACTGCCCACATTATACACATCTAACCATCCCCTAAGGAAAAAATTATTTTACTCTCTGAAGAAACCTATGTTCTATTCCAGTTGAGACCCCGTTGCACTAGGAAATAGCTTAATATTACATCCTAAAGCACAATTTTGTCCTAATAAATAGTGTGCATGTTGAGATATGTCACATTTGTATATAAGTATTTTGTTGTAAGGAATATAAAGAATCTTACGTGGCCAGCAAAGTCATAGCATTTACTGTCTGACAAACATGGATAGTAGCACTTTGTAATCAAGAATTGATTTGATTTGAACCAAATGTAGGGACCAACACTGTGATGGCTCAGGCAGTACTAAATGTAGACACCCACTCCCCACAGCAGTCGTCTAACACAGACAGCAGGGTTCAGCTGGTTCATGTGCATTCTCACCACTGCTGTGCACACAGTTAGCTTGTCTTTAGAAAAACAGGTCAGACTGATGCATTTTTTTAAAAAATTCAGTGCATTGACAAATACTTGATATATGAAGTCTGCAACAGTAAAAAAAAAATAAAAATAAATGTTGAATTGTAACAGTTTTTATATACTTAACATTGCATGTGCACAATGTCATATCTGTGTGCTTAACTGATTGCACATTTTTCCTCTCCCTCTCTAATTCTCTTCTCAGTCAATTGGATGCTGAGACACTCACATGCAAACACAAACTCATTAATACCAGAGTGACGTCCTAAGTGATGACAGCTCAGCGGGCTGCAGACTTTACAGACACCAGAATCACTGGAGGGTACACAAGGTACTCCTCAGTGATAGAGCAGCCTCTGCACCTACAAGTCCTGGATTATATTTTTCTCTTTGCAGAAAGAAATACATATTATCCTGTTGGCCAATTTGCATTAAATGTTTTATAGCATAAAACAATTGGGTCTGCAACTGAATCTTTATGTGCAAATTGGAGTAAATTATTATATTTAAACATTTTGTATGTATTTGTGCATTTATAATGTTATGTAAGAGAGTCCAGTTGAGGTCATTAATTGAAAAATCAGATCTAGATCAATATCTTTCAGATATTTTTAACCAGTGCAGTTCCAACACTTTTGATTTTTCTAATGGATTAGAGCTGCATATTGATCTTTCTCAAGGTGAATGGTTTTAATTTTGCCAAACACATGGTGCCTGCGTCACTCCTGGGGTCTTATTAAGATTATACACCAGCTCTGCACAGGAAGAGCCAGCAAGCTGGGAGACTGTTGTGTCTATCAAGCCTCTATTTCTTATGGTCTTAATTGTGGGCCGCTAAGGGCAGATGGCTACCTCGATGCCAAGAAATCCTGTGAATCAAAACCTCAATTAGATGCTATTAAGTGGTTTTCTAAATGTTTGTTATTCCTAATTCTGATTTTGGAACAGTTAGATATCTTTTACAGCAAATACAAGCATCAGACTTCAAGCATGATAGATATACAATACAGTGTAATAACATTAGCTGTATCGTTATAGAAATTATTTGCTAAATTAAGTATTTGCATTTTCTTTATGTTTATCTGTTCATGTTGTGCTATATTTTCTGAGCCATGTGTTGAGATGCTTGCTGCAAAGGAGGCTTGTTATTAAGTTCTGCTGTCCAACAAATGTGACAAAATGGAGCTGATAAAGCAAGAAATCCCACTAAGAGTTTAACAAGGTGCAAAGCAGTCATTTTGACTTTTTGTTATTTATTGCACAACTAATCGATCAAACTACTTTATGGGTTAAGTTTAATCCAAATATTGTGAGAAGATTGGAATACTCAGACTAACCTGAGCGATCTGTACGTTCTTCACAGGTACTGCTCTGGGCTTTGGATAGAGGGGGAGCAGAATGAGAAGTAGGGATAACATGCACCTCATTAGTGAAAAAAATGTAAATAAAAAATCCCAGTACTTACAAGCTGACTGGGAAGTTACACTATTGACTGTAGCAGAGTCAGACATACTTCCATCAATAAATCGTTCCCATCTTGTGCTCATATACTGGGACAAGGAATAAAGTTCTGTTAAATGACCCAATCAAGCTACAACTACAGTTCTGTTTAACTGTGCATGTAACCATACAGAACCTTTATCAAGCAGTGTTTCACTTGCTTTATGTCCAGCAGGAGGAAGAATACATTTTTAAGGCAGGTTGAACACAGTCAGCTATGATCGAGCAGGAATATAAGCATAATCCAGAGCTGATAATCTTCTACTGACATAATCTGGATTAGTGTTCATGTAAATTTTATTTTAAAAATCCTACTTGGTGTTTGTATCTTCTGCTTTCGAACCAGATTTCTTTGTTGCACCATCACCATCCCTTTTGTTTTTTGTTTTTTAGTTTTTTTTTTAAGTAACAGGAGTTGATGTCTGGTAAAACTCTTTAGAATTTAGGGTTTGTGAATTATTAAAAATCATCTCATTTTCTGTTTAAGACCAACTTTCTCTGCTTGCAGACACAAATGCATATGGCTGGAAAATAAACCTCACAGTCCTGTCCATCAAACCTCCACCAAAAAACAGCAAGATCTCCTTCATTATTTATTCACATCTATCTCATCCTTGTCTGTATCTGAGGGACTTGTGATGGCACCTTGTTGTATTTTTAATGGCCTCTTTTCCCAGTAGTGTATAATGAATGTTTGATACAACCTCCCATGGCCTTGGGAGAATATGTCCACCAGCCCACCAGGCTACAAAGGCCCTGAAATATTTACACTCAGCAGCTTTCTAAGTCAATATTACACCAGCAGTGACCCCATCTTTGCTCACATCAGTGAGGGTTGTCAGAGGGAAATCCGGGCTAGAAGCCAACATTTGTCTGCATCTTTTTCTGTGTACACCAATCAACAACTAACATTTAAATCAATAATGCTGAAGGTGAAATCAAAGATATATACAAATATATATATCTTGCCAGCATGCAATGTTCTGTTGGAAAACCAAAATTCCTGTCCCTAACAGTAACCTCAATATTGTTAAGGCCAGACACAGAGATGGATCAGAACAAAGAACCCAAGGTATTGATCTAGCCTCATAAATCCCCAGATGCTATGCAGGCCCCTTCCCACGAGCAACAGAACAAGTATCAACTGCCAATGTCTCGTTACCAGAATCCACATCCATACCACAACAGGTCAGAGCTGTACGATGACATGAGGGGGATCGGTGAGCATCTCTCATTCAATCTGTGTTGTTTTGATTGCATATGTGAAGTTTTTTTTTTTCTCCCCCACAAAGGGCAAACTTTCAGTAGTTAGCTTCTCCTCCTGGGAGAACTAAGCATCTTTTATGTTTATATCAAAGGGTGGAACAGCACTGCTAAACATCCACACACACACAACACACACATGCAGACTCACTTCCTTTCGAATAAAATATGACAGCCTGGAATCCTGTGATCTCAGTTCTTTCATTTGCAATTAATTTTGTCCATCTTTACCCCCCACCCCCATTTGATCAGGTATCTCTTTTATATGAATACTTGAAGCTTTCCGCAATCAAAGAGAATCTCTCAAAACTCCATGTTAAACTGTGAGGGAGAGCAAAGACGACATCAGACGACCACACTTACATCCACACGAAGGAAGATTTTTGGGATAAAATGATAAACAATAAATATACTGGCGCAATTACATATGTGCCTATTAAATATGTTTATTATATTATTCAATACAGATTTTATTAAAGTCATAATTTATTTTTTTGCTTTGTTTTCACTTGATTTGCAAAGGCCATTTTGAAAGGATATGTCAGCATCAGGCTGTAACAAAAGTGTATTGGTTCAGCCATCGTAGGTGTAAAAAAAAATTGCAGTCACTCTAGCCCTGAACCTAAAAATAAGCACTATAGACAAATTATAGATTTGTGTGAATACACTAAATGTTCTGTATCATATCCATGAGGTTAAAGGATTTAAATTGGTTTTTAAAATACAGTTTAAATATTAGGCTTTGACAAGTCTTATTATATAAATGGGCGAGACGGTCTAAACAAACGTTCGAAACCACATTTCCCACAATGCAACCCAACGCCATCATTCAGTTGTCTCTAGCCTGACAAGTGTCATCGTAACTCCACAGCCTCAACTTGAACATTCTGTGTATTCTACAAGTTCAAGACACCTTTAGAGTAATTCCTCGGACTTTTAAAAGCGTTTACAACTATTTTTAGAATGGAAAACTTTTGATAAGTTGTAGTATTTAAATCTTCAAAAAAGTAAAAAACGTATACATAATTGACTGGAAAATGACTGCTGACATTAGGGATTTCAGCTTGTTTGGAAGCTAGTTGTTAAGCTAATACGCCCAATTTTTCGATCACTTTGCAAGTATAATGTAGTATGTGAGTAACAAGTGATGAGAAGTCAAGTACTGAAGCGTACTTACAGTGAAAAGCATCACATCTCGACTTCCGGAGTCGTTTGACTCGTTATGGATGACATCAGCTGTGGGGTGAGTGTGCGAAAACCCTTCCGGCGCCCTATTCTCTCCCCGGTTACCGAGTATGACACAATGTCTGTCGGTATAAAAAGGTAGGGCCACTCCTATCCAGGCTCTACTTGCATGTCTGGAGACCCCTGCAACGAATAAGGGGAGGAGGCAGGCTGCTGTTGGGATCTTGAGCGAGAGACACAGCCAGAGAGACAGAGTGTAAAGGAACACAGGGGAAAGGATGGCCATGCTGGTAGAATCTGCAGATATGGAGACTTTAGGCGGCCAAAGCAACGTAGGGGCATCACCGACATCCTCCAGCCCCTCGCAGCACTTCAACGACAGCAAATTCTACTTGCTGGTTGTTATTGGGGAGATCATAACAGAAGATCACCTCAAATGTGCCATTGCGGATATAGAGAAAGGTAAGATAGATCTTGTGAAGTGGGTGCAGCCACTGAGAGCTGACCTTAACATTTTCCGAACTGCATGAGCAGGGACATAAAGGTTGGAAGTTGATTTTGAAGCTTTTTTAGTCGTTGTTGTATGCACCTTATAATTTGCACCTGTTCGCTGCGCAGCACTTTACGCGCGGCGCAGTCAGATGTATTACGCATAGGTTGTCAATGAGTAATTAATAATCTCTGAAACTTTATAATAGTTAACTTTACTATGGAAGTTATTTAAAATATATGTTGTTTGTAATAATAACATAGAACATTTACTATCAGGTACATGACTTTAGGATAGGCCTACGTGTTTCCAGACACGCTGGTCACACTCCCCAAATCTTCACCCACAGGTTTCCCACATCCCCACCAACTGTTTTAACGCGTCTTGCACCACTATAAATGATTTTTTGTGATATTAATATCAGAAGACCCAATTGTTGGCATGTACATATCTGACATAGGTCATCTGTTTTAATAAAGATGACCACAATGATTCAGCATCAAATTAGTTAAATGCGTCACTATCGCATTCCTGCTTGTCCGGTGCAGCTTTTGAGGTTTTATTCAGGTGCGTCAAGCTTTTGTTCCACAATTCGCAGTCAGGAGGAGATAATTGGGGTGGGGGCGAGGGGCGGGAGAGGGATGTGGATGTTCACTGTCGTTGTTGAGAAGCACAGCTTTTAATGCGACCATGTTGACTGAAAACGCTTTGTGTTTTCAGAATTTAATGATTGCTTGTCCGCAATAACAGAAAAAAAAAATCAATCTCCCTTCCTCCCGTGGAAACATTTCAATTTTCTTATCATCATCATCCCGCATCCAGCTCTCTCTCTCTCTCTCTCTCTCTCTCTCTCTCTCTCTCTCTCTCATCCTACACCGCCTTGTAGGCGTGGCCCTGTCCGCACTGCGGTCCCTACGGAAAGCCACAAGGACCGATCTTCATACTGAGCAGGGCGTTTTAGGGATGCTAGCTGCTGTTGAGACCTGCCTCCTAGGCTGGAGTGCAGTTTGTGTGACAGGAGTGGGAAGATGAGAATATGGCGTAGGCCTCTTTTCTCATAAAGGCAGAGAGAAAGGTCCTAAGAAGCATATTATAACTTAAATGTTATATGGTTGAATGCTGCTTCATAAAAATAAAACTGATTAATATTAGTTTTCTTTGTTTATGATTACATGTAGTCTTTTATAGCCTCTGCCCATTTAATCTCCATTTTAGATTAGAATTTATGAGTATTGTGTAAAACTTAATAGTGAAAGCTCATTGCCTATTTGACCTTGCAGACAAACAGTAAGGCCATCTTTTGTATAGAGCTAAGTCCTCAATATTGTTTAGTTTGTATTTATTATTAATTCTTGAAATCTATTAACATAATTTTGCTTACTCATTCTCAGACTTGTTGATTGGAAAACATGCGGTGCATTTGCTATGTTGTTAAGTTACTATTTGATGAGCTGTAGGTGAATTTTTTCCCTCTTCTTTTTGTGTTCAGTGAGGAACACTAACTCTGAATTTTTTCTGAATGTTGCCTCTTCACTAGGGTACAAAGGTTATCATTAGGTCAATGCCGCTGTGTAATTACTGAGTGTGATACTATGACTGAGCACAGTAAGAGCTAACAGTACATCTGGCCCCTGGCAAATCACAAAAGCACTATGGATATTTCCTATTATAGATTCCTATGCTCTTGCCAAATCTGTGACAAACCTAGACACGTTCAGTCTAAGATTTTTCCAATGAACTGGAAGCAGCTGATCATCTGAACAGATGTGTGGGTGGATAGAAGATTTTTACTACACCTGATGTTATTGTAATTTCTTGTCATGTGTATTGAATGATTTCCAACCTGAACACTAACATTCTTTGTTTCTCTTTGCTGGCATTGTGTGTGTGTGTGCGTGTGTGTGTGTTTCAGGGATCCGTTCATGGGACACCAATCTTATTGACTGCAACCTGGATCAGGAACTCAAGCTGTTTGTCTCAAGACACTCAGCTCGTTTCTCTGCAGATGTTAAAGGTAATCTGGAGGTCAAATATATTTAAACTGAGATTTTTAGACTCACTAATGTTTACACAGTTTTACACAGATGGGAATAGATTAGAGGGGATAAAAAGGAAGCTATGTGAGGGGATCTGGCATGTGATGCCATTGGCACTTTTTTCTGGCATGGTTTGGGTCTATTCATCAGCTTCGAACGGTCACTGCAGATCAATACAACGCTGTTCAAAGTGATGATTTCTAATTTCTACTTTGATGTTAGTGGGCTCTTTCAGGACAATCCCTCCACCCAAAAGGTTACTGAAAGATTTGAGTGTGAAAAAGATTCATGTTCATGGTTAATTTGCAGTCATCCGATCTCAACTGTACTCAAGGGAGATTTCAGGCTGTAACTTCCTTTCAGTATACTAAACATGCAGGTTTTATTACCTATCTCTGGTACGCCCTCTCAGCACTTTGTGGCATGGCCCTTTCACAGTTGTATCATTTTCAAGGTGAAGGAGCAGCTCAAATAAAGATGGAACAGCTTCAGTATGGCCATGTCGGCCAGTAGCAGTCAAAGCCTCTGATTGACTCGGCTTCACTTTAAATATGATCTGCAGGGTTTGCTTAGATGCATAATAGATTGATCCAGCCAGAAACTGCTGCAGCAGACTATATCACTAGATTAGTTTATTGCATCAATGTCCCTGTATCAGGTCTCAGAATTGGTTGCACAGAACACATTTACAATAAACATGATGATTTATCTATAGTGACATTTAGTGGAGCTCTAGTTTCCCATTCCCTATTACCCTACCTTGTTTTTACTTCGTTCCTCCGTTTCTTGCTCTCTATCTTCCTCCAGTGTGCTGTTGCCTAGATGCACACTTGATTTGGGAGTAATTAGCAGTGTAGGATTCCCAGTGGCAAGCATGTGTCCATGAGCATAAAGAAAGGAGGAGGAAATGAGAGGGTGGGGGGAGCTGTGGGGGGTGAGGGGAATGGTTGTAAAAGAAAGAGAAGCGAGAGAAAGAGCAAACAGGGAGGAGGGGAAATAAGGGTGTGGACTGGAATTGGGAAAAAATACAGTAGATTAGGGAGGGAAAATAAAGGCGACAATAGATCAGACGTGAATAAACAAAGCTAAAGCTTTATAGTCAGCGGTCGCAACAAAAAATAGGCTTATTGTTTTCTGATGTGCCTCAGATTTCTTTCTGTCATTCTCAAACTGAGATTTTAATAAACCATCTTAATCTGAACTACAGAACTGGCATTGACAGAAACAAAAATTTATGCATGGAGACACAAACTCCTCAATTCAGAATTCAGTTTTTTAGATATTTTCTTGCATCACTGCATGAAACAGAAATAAACGCAGCATGGTAATCTTTCTGCCTATAGTAAGAGAAAAAACTGGTAGCACTCTTATGTCTGTTAAAGAGATGTAAGTGTGCAGCTTTAAAGCATAAAAAAAAGACAGTTTATTTATCCATAAAAAAAAATTAGAAATGCAGACCATTTTAATCTACTTAACCCAAGTAATAAATTTAGAACAAAATGCAATGAGAGATAACTACATATTTTTTAAAGGAAACTTTGAAAAGAACCATAAAAACATCAATGGAAATGGACTTGTACTTATATAGCGCTTTTCCAGTCAGCTTGACCGCTCAAAGGGCTTTACACTACTTGTCAC
>JBAMHW010010356.1:0-12612 GCA_037177495.1 Rhadinocentrus ornatus | reverse complement strand
TCCATCTTCTATTGTCCAGTGTTGGTGAGTGTGTGTGAATTGTAGCCTCAGTTTCCTGTTCTTAGCTGACAGGAGGCGCCCGGTGTGGTCTTCAGCTGCTGTAGCCCATCTGCTTCAAGGTTGGACGTGTTGTTGTTAGAGATGCTGTTCTGCAGACCTTGGTTGGAACCAGGTTTCTATCATCTCCAACCATACTTCCCATTCATCTCTGATGTCTGACATCGACAGACATTTAGTTTCCCAGTAGATCAGCAATTTCTGAAATACTCTGACCAACAACCATGCTACGTTCAAGGTCACTTAAATCCCAGTTTGAACTCCAACATGTCGTCTTGACCATGTCTACATGACTAAATGTATTGAGTTTCATCCATGTGATTGGCTGATTAGATATTTATGTTATCAAGCAGTTGAACAAGTGGACCTGTTAAGTGAGTACAGGTAAAAAAACAAACAATCAAAAAAAGAAATTAAAGACATCATGACAGTCTTACTTCTGAAAGAAAGCAGACCAGCAGGTTCACTGAAGACTTAAAAAAAATAAAATAAAGGCTTTCTATCTCAGGGATGATATACTATATTATATACTGATTTACTATAGAGTAGAATGATCACAGGAACCAAAGAAACACTCACAAAAAAACAATTGAAAATGCAGAAGAGGTTCTTGATGGACACAAGACAAAACATTCACAGAAGATTTTTGGCAGAAAACCCAGACCAGATGATATCCTACTCCCTTTTCTGTCATCTACACCCCTTTTGGGTCATGAATCCAACGCTCTCTGAACGTGACACATGCATTTGTAACTTGAGGGTCAGCCCTAGGCTGGCAGGTGCCCTAGGCAAACCAGAGTTTTTGCTCCCCACCCTACGCGGCAAAATGCTTACCTAAACTGAAGTTACATAACTCAGTCACACACATTGTAACTAATGTAGAAAGTCTTTATAAACAAACAAAATAAAGTCACACTGAAACACTCCAAACTAAACAAACTGCTACAAAAATGATAAATAGCACAAAATAAATAACATTTAGTTAAAAATAAATAACGTTCAGTGCAGAAGTCCAGGGCAAGAAATGACAATGTAAAACGTGTAATCAAAAAACACACATTCAACTATAAAAACTGCTAGAAATATGATAAAATATTGCCACTGTGTAAAACAAACAAATCAATCTAGCAGATTAAATACATTTTTGAAGCATGTTTCATAACACAAAGTTGGTTAGTTATTAGGATAATTCCCTCATGCCCTTCCAGCCACAAGTGCTGTTGTGGCTGCAACAATTTTCTCAGCACATCTGGACAAATACAAATTTAACACGTTATTTTAAATTTATAACAGTAACATTAAATAGCAGTAGCACAATAAACAGACAAACAGTTCCATAAAGACTATGGGCTGCTTGGTGCCCCTGCCCCGTCGCGCCAGGGGGCTGCGGTCTGGGGGCCCCTCTGCTCTGGGCTGAGTGGGGCTGCTGCTCTCTCTACTTTGGGTGTCCTGGGCTCTGCTCTGTGGACCTGACGAGCCTTTGGGGCCTCAGGCTCCCCCCCCTTTCTCCCCCTGATGCTTCGGGGTGCGGTGTGGTCACGGCCCCCTTGCAAGCACACATTTTATCCTTGTTGCATGGTTGCACATATGCTCGTCTCTCCATCCGCTTCCAACTAGATGTTGCTGATGTTTGTGTGTTTGTACGTTTCTCTACAGATATGTTTGATGACTGTTGTACTTTTCCATATCATTATTATCCTAATTTCTTTGTTTATCATGTAGTACTGTGGTAGTTTATATTGTTTTTGTTAATACTGATGTGACTTAGGCTGCCTAGACAAGTTTTATTTCCTGATTTCAATTCTGTCGTTTTCTTTTTTTCTCTCTTCCTCTATCTGGTTCGGCACTGACATATGAAGACTAAAGAAAATAAGATTATAATAAAAAATTATAAAAATATTCCAAACATCTAGCACAGCCATTCATAGAACATGTCTCCCTTGGAAGAGCAAATCTGTCCGGCAAAATTTGGGACACAGACCACCGTTGTGTATGTTAGGATGCTGGACAGGACAGGACAGGACAGGAGGGTAAAAAAAAAGCAAAGTTTGTCAGTGCCTGTCGCAGCGAAAATCCCCGAAGTCACTGGTGGACACCCGCAGTGAGGGATGCCGTCAATCGGGCCTTTTTGGCCTGTGGGACTCAGGAGGCAGCTGATGGATATTGGGAAGCTAAGCGGAATACGCCTTTGGTGGTTGCAGAGGCAAAAACTTGGGCATGGGAGGAGTATGGAGAGGCCATGGAGAATGACTTCCAGACAGCTTCGAGGAGATTCTAGTCCACCATCCGACAGCTCAGGAGGGGGAAGCAGTGCTTCATTAACACTGTCTACAGTGTGGATGGGGACCACTGACCTCGACTTGAGACGTTGTGGGTTGATGGACGGAATACTTCAAAGACCTACTCAATCCCACGACAAGTCTCTTGACGAGGAAGCAGAGTCGGGGGACCATAGCGTGGGCTTTCTTATCCCTGGGCTGAGGTTGCTGAGGTGGTTAAAAAGCTCTTTGGTCGCAGAGCCCCGGGTGTAATTTACACCGTCTGGCTGCAGAGCTCCACTATGGAGACAGTTCTGATCTTAGGTCCCCTCCACCATAGTGCAGGAAGAAACAAAACATTTTCAAAATAAGGCACCAAAGAAATCAGCCAAGGGTGTGTTTTAACCCCGTCTTCCTGTCTGGATCACGCTATAAATAAAATTAAGTGCAATAATCAAACAAGCATATGGTCTCCCTTCCTCTCATAAAAACAACATGCTTTCAATTATTAATACCCCTTTAAATGTTTTCGGCACAATCAGCCAATTTTAATACAGATCATATTGATAACGTGTATTTGAATTGTAAGCCTCAATATCTTAAGCTGAGAAGTTATAGTTTCATATTTGTAGAGGATTTGTTTGTTTGTTTCAGTTTCCATAGTCATTGGCGTTGAGCCATTGTATTCAAAGTTAAATGTTAAAATTTAGTTCAGATTTTAAATATCTTGCACCACAAATATTTAAAAACAATTAAACCACATTAATTTTAATTAGCCTGATGTAATTAACCACTTTCTGTATAACAGTGTGGTGGAAAAAATAACTTCAGACAATGATCCAGATGAAAAAGTCTGTTCATGTTGAATAAAACTCGACATGAACACTTTTGAATACAGTTACCAGCACATCTGAAGAGTTACTGAAGAGGTTTTAATACAAAATTAAATGTCAACAATAGTTTTAAAGAAAGTTACACATAGCATTTAATATGCAATACCTTGACACGTGCTTTTATCATGTCTAATTTTGCCTGATTCTAAATCTTTTTCATATGTGAAACACATCAACTTATCTTTAGTTTTCAAACAGGGAATCGTTCAATACTCAATAATATTAAAATACAAAAATAATCAATTTTATCACAGTATACAGAAAACTCTGGCATTCAACTGTTCTCAAAAATAAACTTAAAAGTCTCCAAAATAATTTCCCTCTCATGCTGTCGCTGTCTTCTTGCCAGAGTTTTGGAAAAGCTCTGCAGCCTCTCCCACATTCTCCTCCCCCATCGTCAATACATCAGACACACACCTTGCAGGAAAAAGAAATTTAGTTTTCCCCAAGCCAATGTGCTTCTTTCCTGCAGTCATGAATCACCTTGTGAGTACCATTTCCACAGTTTCCTTCGCATGAAGTGAGACAGTCTGCAGCTGCTCCTGGGGGGTATTCCACAAAGCTGGATTAAGTTCATTCATTCATAAGTCTGGCTCATGTAAGAGAGAGTTCCGTTTCATCAATGTGGCTTATTTGAATGCCCACTGAGTAACCATGGTAACTTTTGCACCAGAACTAGCCTGCTCAGGGGCAGGTTTAGTTTAAGCTTAGCTTAGCTGTGTGTCAGAGGTCTGATGGGCTGACACAGAGTGTGTCTCAAACCGCGCACTTGCACTGGAAGGCAGTGCGTAGTGCGCACTAAGCACTACCCTCTGTAGTGCACACTATCGTGGGTAAGTGCTGACCCAAATGGAGCACTAACGTTTTGCACTTACTGGTAGTGACGTACGGCATTTGACGGCGATTCTTCTGCAGCTTTAATTTACAGAATGAATTTCCAACTCTAGATTTTACATTGTTTTGTTTACTCCTTACGTAACCCCACCTGTAAACTATGTTGCCTCCAATACGGACGCAGGATTCTCCTCCGGCTAAACACGAGTTAGAATATAGATATAGATATGCTTATTTATTTATTTTAAGGTATATTTTATGTATATACTTTTTTTTAAGGACAATCCGTCCAAGTTCTTCCAAAATCCAAAATCACGCTCTCATACGTGTTTGCATGTCATCATACTTTATGTTAATAAATGCCTTTTAAAATGCCTGATTTGTGTAACAAGGTACCGTGGTCTACACTAGTGGTCTGCATTAGCCTACCTCAGTAGAAAACAGAAGAAATAGAAAAACAATAGAAAATCAGCACAAGTTCATGTTTCTGCATGTCTCCCCCATACCTGTTAGTATAAAGTACAATTTAAAACACTAATAAAACAGCTTTTAAATATGCAAAGATATCTTCACCGAATTAAAGTACTTTAAATCATACACATCTGTCCTCATTGGTGTTTACACTGATACAGTTCACATCTGGCAACAGGAAACCGGTTATACTAGAAACCATCATTCAAAAATATAAAATGTAGTAATGAAAAGGCGCAGCAAACTTTTTATTGAAACATTTTATTGAAAAATTTCTCTCTTGCCTCCTCCTCTTGTCCACAGCCGTGTTCTAGCCCAGGTGGCGCTAACTCTACTGAGTCAGTAAAACCGCAGCCTCCAACAAATGATCAGATCCATAACTGTCATCAGGGATAGAAGAGATCGGTAGCATGCTGTCGTTTATATTAGAATTATGATAGAATAACTTCATACTTACATCTGTATTAAACAGCCTCCGCCTGCATTGGTACCGCTCAGTCGCTGGCTGCCATTATTCAGCTCTGGAAAACTGGTTGAAAGCCCCTACCCTTCCGCTACGTCAGCAAGATGCTGTCCGTTTGGTGCGCGTAGTGTCCATCGTTTCGCACTACATTTTTGGCCGAGTTTAGGGCAGCATCCGGGTACTTTCAGTGCACTGCGTTTTTACTGAAATTTCTGTGTCAGTGAGATCATGCAAATGCGACCCCGCCTCTACGGAGGCTAGAGGCAGACCAGGGCTGCCCAGAGACCCGGGCCATCAGCAGCAACCCCGGAGCACGAACCCAAGCCACCCCACACCGAAGACGAACAAAGCTCCACCCAGAGGGTGGCAGAAGAGAGCCCCAGCCAGAGCCCCCCGCGGTCTTGGGGCACAGGCCCCAGTGGGCCAAAATATTCAGCCGCCAGCCCCGCCAGGGACCGCCCATCCAAAGCGGCCCGAGCAAAGGGTCCAGGGCCACAGGATCCCAAAGCATTCCCAGGCAAGCCGAGAGATGTAGTCCGTCCAGTGTGTAATGGGTCTTCCCCAGGGCCTCTTTCCATCCGGACGCGCCTGGAACACCTCACCAGGGAGGCGTCCAGGAGGCATCCTGACCAGATGCCTGAGCCACCTCATCTGGCTCCTCTCGATTCGGAGGAGCAGTGACTCTACTCTGAGCCCCTCCCGGATCACAGAGCTTCTCACCCTATCCCTAAGGGAGAGCCCGGCCACCCTGCGGAGAAAACTCATTTTGGCCGCTTGTATTCGCGACCTTGTTCTTTTAGTCACTACCCACAGCTAGTGACCATAGGTGAGGTTAGGCAGTGGCAATAAGGGTCTTGCCTAAGGACCCAACTTGGAGGTGTTATATTTGTTTCATGGGAAATGTCGCCAATATGATTTTTCCAGAAATATTTATTATACACCATGACTCTCTACACTCTGTGTAAGGTCTTTAATGCACGTGTGAGAGAATCAGGGCTTCCTACGCTCCTCAGGGCCTCCCACATAGCCAGGCTATGTAAGCCTTGCTTTAATTAGCCTCAATTAGAGACAGCTGAAATGTGTTAGTGGAATGGCTTGAGCTTTAATTTGGAGATGGTGTTAATTCAAGTGAGGCTTTCACAACCCCCTCCACAACCCTGCTTCCTATCCCAGCAGGCACCATCATACCCCTGGACAACAAAGTCCAGTGTCAGTTTCAACCATGTTTCTTGAATACAGATAATTTCAGGTTTGTCCTTCACCTCATCAATGTAGGCCTAAATTCTAAGCCGTTCACTATCAGACTTCTGGCATTGCACTGCAGTACAATCATACAGCCAGGTCACCCAGGCTTGTGTTTCACCTGTTCCCATGAGACATCTCTTAGTTACAGAAATTTCTCTGTTCTTTTCACAATATTTTAAATGTTTTCAGTTTTATGTTTCACCTGATCTGAACAATTTATAACATTCGCAACAAACAAAATAAGTTTGTCAACCGCTAATATGGTCTGCCTAATTTCAGGTTAGTCCACCTCAGGTCTCACACTTTGCACTATATCAAACTTACTCTGTTGCCCTTGCACCTTCTTAACAGCCTCTGCATAACTCAAGTCACTTACCATTCTCACATGCTGGATTTCGTTAGCTCTGTTCCTAAATTCACACCCACCAAACGTCACCCTGTGCGGCCCAGCACAGTTACAGCATTTTTCCTGTGTATTGACTTCACAATCCATTATTTTGTGCTCCCTACCACACTTAGAACATCCGTGCTTCCCCTTAAAAACAGCACCTACATGAACAAACTGCTGGCATTTGTAGAACAGCAATGGGGAAGGAACAAATTGCCTTGCCGGAAAGCTCATACAGTCTATCTTAAGCTTATATAGGAGCACAGGTGCCGAGAATTCGCAAAGCACAGACAAACTATCCACCTCCTCACCATTAACTGTCCTTTGCAACCTTTTGAGGTTAGACACCTCCACCCGATCTATGCAACGTTTGAGTTTGTCCAAATGCTCATCCAGTATAATCCCCGTAATAACTCCCCGGCAAACTCTAGTCCCTCCCAGCACCCGTGTATGATCCACCTTTTTCTTGCAAATGCTGTCAACCTGTAGTGCTTTATTTTTCACTTGCCCACTATGAGCACCTTCATCCGAACTGATATCATCCAGGTACCTTTTGCCACGTTGACCATCATGCCCTCTTCCTCGTCCCCCAAAGCTAGACACTGGAGTCCAGTCACCTAATGCCATGTCAGCATCATCAACCCCCACTCCCGTGGGCGCCATCCATACTAGTTACAAACCAGCTTTATGCTGAACCGCCAATGTAACTGTCAAACATCTCGACACCTCTACTTGCTTAACCTTGCTCGTCTTTAAGAGAGGCTCCTAATTACTCATTAGACGCATTCGGACAGAGTAGCTCGCTGTTCTAAGAACATGCACCGATTGTGTGCGTGTCGTATGAGTAAACGTTTCCGATGGTATTCTACTGTTTGTGCTAAGCATATTACACTGAGTATTTTCAGACGGTAGGTTTATTGTAACTCGTGTTCTGTTTGCATTTCAGACGTTGCTGTGGCTCATCACACAACACTCCTCACCGTCCGTCTGGGTTCGGAGCAAAGCTGATGACTGGTGGTGGTAGTTCCCAGTTTGACCGATGAACAGTGGATAGAGAATTTCCGTATATTCAGAGAGACATTCTTATACATCTGTGGCCGCCTGAAGCCTGCACTGGAGAGGATGGACACAACTTATCGTCCGGCTGTACAGCTTGAAAAGAGAGTTGCCCTGTAAAAACTCTGCACTAACTCTGAGTATACGAGCATAGCATACCTATTTGGAGTTGGTATTTCAACTGCCTGTGACTGTTTAAGAGAGTTCTGCTCCTCTGTGCAAGAAATCGTGTTCCCGGAAGTGATCAACTGTCACCGTAGTTTGAGTAGAGATGGGGGGTGCCACAATGTGTTAGGGCTGTTGATGGTTCCCACATTCCTATTTTAGCTCCTCAGGTGTACCACACAGAGTTTTTCAACTGGAAGGGATGGTATTCTATTATTTTATAGGCAGTTGTAGATGGAAGAAGTTGGTTTTGGAATGTGAACATTGGGCAACCGGCCACCTTGCATGACTCCAGAGTTTTATGTTTGTAGCGGCTGTGGGACCTAGCAGAGAGACAGAAGGTGTTTTCACAGCAGTGCAGGAACATAGGAGGACAGGATGTCAGCTACTACATCATCGGAGATGCTGCCTATCCACTGACAAGCTGGCTTATGAAGCCCTTCCCGGACAATGGTGCCCTCACACAACGACAAGAGACATTCAACCTCAAAACAAGCAAAGCTAGGGTTGTGGTTGAAAATGCTTTTGGCAGACTAAAAGGAAGATGGTTTTGCTTAGAAAAGCGGAATGACTGCAGCCTTGACAGACAGACAGTCCATGGTGCTCACATGCTGTGTGAATCACAACCTCTGTGACAGCCATGGTGAGGAGTATAGACTGGAGTGGAGTGAGGACGACCCTTATCCACAGCCTGATACTCCAAGACAACCAACATACTAAAGTAGTTGGAGTGCATGCAGCTTTGATGCGTTACCTCATGCCTTCCAACTAATCCCAAAACAACTTCTCTAAATAGTCAGCATATTTTGAAGTACAACAGCAAGAAAACAAGTCTTCCGATGAGGAAGCAGAGTCTGGGGACCCTGGTGTTGGCTCTCCCATCTCTGGGGCTGAAATCGCTGAGGTGGTTAAAAAGCTCCTCAGTGGCAGGGCCTTCTCCGGGTCGGCAATGGGGTCCTGCCCCAAGTGGAGGAGTTCACGTATGTTGGGGTCGTGTTTACGAGTGAGGGAAGGATTGACGGGAGATCGACAGGTGGATCGGTGCGGCGTCTGCAGGGATGCGGACTCTGCATCGGTCTGTCGTGGTGAAGAAGGAGCTGAGCCAAAAGGCAAAGCTCTCGATTTACTGGTCGATCTGCGTTCCCACCCTCACCTATGGTCATGAGCTGTGGGTAGTGACGGAAAGAACAAGGTCGCAAATACAAGCGACCGAAATGAGTTTTCTCCACAGGGTGGCCGGGCTCTCCCTTAGGAATGGGGTGAGAAGCTCTGTGATCTGGGAGGGGCTCAGAGTAGAGTCACTGCTCCTCCGCATCGAGAGGAGCCAGATGAGGTAGCTCTTGCATCTGGTCAGGATGCCTCCTGGACGCCTCCCTGGTGAGGTGTTCCAGGCATGTCCGGATGGAAAGAGAACGCTGGACGGACTACATCACCCAGACTGACCTTGGAATGCTTCGGGATCCCCCCGGATAAGCTGGTGAATGTGGCCGGGGAAAGGGAAGTCTGGGTTTCCCTGCTCAGGCGGCTGCCCCTGCAACCCGACTCCAGATAGGCGGCAGACAATGGATAGCTGGATGAATGGTAATGTGTCATACCATGAGCATAAAGATACCATTTTCCTATGGTGGTTCTGGAAAATCCTAGCATTTAAGAAAGAACTTAGTAGTTTAGTGGGTTTTTTTTCACAGTTCTGCTGAATTCAGACAATACTTGCTGTAAAGTTTTACCTGTATTTACAAACCAGTCAGCTCTTTCCAGTTTTCCAGGCCTGCGAAAGTCACTGAAAGCAAAAACTGAAAATAAAGCTGCATTTAGAACCAAGTAATTTACAAAAACAAGAAATATTGACTTCATCTTTCTACCAGCAAGTTAAAAATAAATAAATAAGCTAACAATAACACACACTGGCACACACAAATGTCACTTTTTAATTAAAATGACCTTTTCAATGGGACTGCATTTTTTATATGGACATGGAAGTGCTCCTGGAGCCTGGTTGGTTTAAACTTTGGACACAGTGGACAGTGATATAAGCTGCAGCAGGTTGTGCATTTTTTAATTGCAGGTGTTCCATTTGACAACAGACGGATGCATCTATTAAAGACAGAATAGCTGCTGGTCAAGACACAAAGTGTAAACCACATATCAGCTGAGACTAAAAACATTATAGTAGTTATTTAGCAGACGCTTTTCTCCAAAGCGACTTACTAAGGGTCTTGCCCAAGGACCTAACTGGAAGTTGCTATTATAAAACATATACAACAACCCAACATTAACTCTGCACACTTATTAGCTGTTAAAACAACCTATTTTAGTCCAGGCCTACATTTATGAGTTGTTTTATGTTTAAAGAATAAACTGAAAATGACCAAAGCCACTCTGGAGACAAACGGAAAGTAGGGTGAATGGAAAACTACATAAAAAAAATGTACTAACTGCAACTAGTTGGAACGTGGCTAGAGAGAGGCTTCCCTGTTTAGGCAGCTGCCGCCGCGACCCAACCATGGATAAGTAGTAGAAAATAGATGGATGGATGGATAAAATTAACATAGAAATAAAATTAAATAACAAAGGCAATCACTAGGGGACCCCATAAATCAATCCAGCACAAAATAAAAAAAGAGCCCAAAAAGAACTTCATATAACAACACAAGGCCTACATACAACACTGGGCTTTCCCTATACAGAATAACAGCACACACACAAACAATTTTCCAGCCCTGACCCAGAGCCTTCTGGATCATCCTGAACACACCACATACAGCATCAGAGGGCCCTGGCTTTCAAAGCGTAGTACCAATGGAAAGTGCCCTACCTTGTCCTTTATCAGATAACAGTTTCTCTATGAGAGCCTCCCCTTGACACTGACCTCATCACCCTGATGAGGACTTGAGGTAGGACCATAAACTGTATATAAAAGATGGATGGAGCCTCCGTGATGTCATCCGTAGGTTTCTGAAGAGCTGAATAAAAGCTTATTGGGCGCTTTCCACCGTCGCCATCTTGGCAGCGTCACGCGTATCGTCATTCCCGGAAAATACAAAAATGAGCAAAGACGTGGAGCTGAGAGGGGGACTGTGAAGGTGGGGGTGGATGATTGACACCCATCAAACTCCAAGCTGCCTGTAGCTAAGAGTTAACTGAGCTAACACGGAGCTAAAGGTAGCTAACCAGCTAACGGAGGTAGGCGGGCTATAGCTAAGGCAGGCTGTTAGCTGGCTAAAAACTGTGGTTGTGCGGCACTCTCCCTTCTTGCGGTGAATATTGGATACATATTGGTCAATCAAAAAGGACACAACCCTAATTATTTCAAGATTAAATGACATCCAAACGGATGAGTTAGAAATAAAATTCACCCGCCTCACAGTTGTCAAAAAAGTAAACTTGACCTATTAATCCTAAAAAGTTTTTTTGTACCAGGCTTTAAACATGTTTATTTCTGCTGTGAAGTTGGTCTTTTTAACGTGGAGGACTATTTTGGAACCAGCCCCTAGCGGATGAGGGGTGAACTGGTGATGGACAGTTGAGGTGACAGACAGTTAAAAGTGACATTGGAGGTGGCAGGTAAGTGACACTAATGCTGTAGGTGACGAGTTCCGGTGAGACGGCAGATTCAAACTAGGCGCGCTTAAACATTTAAGCATTAATTCAATCGTATTTTTTGCCAGCGAAATCAAAATATTCTTGAAAGTAGGTAAATAGTGTCTTTTAAGCACAGTGAGGAGCAGGATATAGCCAGCCTGACAGATTTTATAGATTGTTGCTACGACAGAATTGTCATGGGAAAACCGAGCAACACGTCAACCCCCTCCACCTCATCTAAGGCCAAGAGACAGCGAAACGAGGATTTACCTGGAGCTATTTCACCACCGGGGAACGACTCAACGGACGTTCTGATCTATATAGATAAGAAACTTAGTAGTTTGGATGCGCGTTTGAGCCTGGTGGAGATTCAGGAGAGTTCCAGGCGCTATGTGAGTCGCTGGAGTTTAGCCAGAAGCAGGTAGAAACCCTCGCGGCGGAGAAAGCCAGAGTGTCAGTAAAATCCCTCAATGAGGGCTTGACCAGACTCTCTGAGGAAAATAAAAAGATCAAAGAAACGGTGATGGATTTCCAGGCGCGTAGCATGAAAGAGAATTGTTGGAATTCCCTGATTCCCCGTTGATGGAGAAAAAATGCTTGAGATAAATTTTGAGTTCAAAAGTATTTATTTAGAAGCAAAGAGATTACATGAGCAGTTCCCCGCAGATATATATATCTGGACACTCCACTAAGCAGAAAACAAGCGCTGTGAAAATTAAAAAGAGTCTGAGTTTATTTCCCTAAACCTATCATTCTTATACTCTTATGCTGCACCCACAAAACCCGGTTCAAACTGGTTGTACATCCTTTACTCTCTTTCCACAATTCAATTCCGTCCTTTTTTCCTTTTCTCTCTTCCTTTATCTCCCTGTCAGGTTCAGCACTGACATATCAAGACTGTAGTTTAGTTTATAATAACCAGTCCCTTTTATTGTACGCCAGGCAATTTATTAGCAGCCAACATGAACACGTGCATTACAAACAGCTTTTTAGTATATAGAGAGCCATAACCTTACAGCGACACCTACTGGTTATACCAAGTAACTGTAACCACGGTAAGCAGTAAGGACAAACATAACGAGGCTGTTATCTACAAAGATCAAAGAAAATATGATTATAATAAAAATTAAAGCCGCAAGCGGCATCCATCGGGTCCGAGCTCCGTGGCCCCGTCCACCCGTCTCGTACACCTATTTAGCT
>JBAMHW010010355.1:0-12650 GCA_037177495.1 Rhadinocentrus ornatus | reverse complement strand
TCGCACTAGATTTTAGGCCGAGTTTAGGGCAGCATCCGGGTACTTTCAGTGCACTGCGTTTTTACTGAAATTTCTGTCAGCGCACTAAGCACTTAAATGTAGTGTTCGAAGTATAGAAGTGCGCGGTTTGGGACACACCCTATGTCTTTGAGGGAGTAGCAACTCAAGCGTTGTGGGATAAAGGGTCCCAAGTCACGATTATTAATGACAGTTGGAGAAAGTCTGTCTTTCCACATATCAGACTGTGAAGCACAAGCGAGCTCCTGGGTGAGGGTGAGTTCCTGGTGGGAAAAGCAGCAAATCAGATGCCAATACAGGCTGGGTTGAGCTCAAGTTCAAGCTAGGCTCGAGACAAGGCCCGCACACAGAACTGCTGGTGTCGGTGCTGGTTTCCAATGAACCTGGAGTAGCAGAACCACCAATTATTGGCTACAATATTATTGAGCACTTGGTGAAGAATGGGATGGAACATCACCCAAAGATCACACAGACATGTGACAGATGTGCCGATCCACATTGTACAAAGTGGTGATCTCAATAGCCAAGAGAGCCTAGTAAAAATGGCACGAGTAAAAACTGTAATTCCAGCAGGTCCGACCAGAGAAGTCATGTGTAGTGTGAGAACGGGTCCCCTCTCTTCAAAACAGAAAGTCATGTCTGAACCAGAGCAATTTCTGAAGGGGACGGAAGGATTGAGCATTCCTGAAATGGTGGTCTACCTAAAGAAAGGGATCCGGTCGGTGGTGACCATTCCTGTCACTAATGAAAACCACCATGACATCAACCTCACACCTCGTACAGTTCTGGGACAGCTGCAACAAATCAAAGCTGTTTACCCTGTTGATGTGAGGCCAGTAAGTGAAAACGGGAAAACGCTAAAAGCAGAGACTGAGTGTGGTGAGAACGGCAACAGAGGCAGTGTCTTGGAAAAGACACGGGGGGACACAGACCAATAGATGCAGAAAAAAATGAACTATGGGAGGAGTGTAATGCATTTTCGAAGGATGAAAATGATGTGGGGAGCATCCCCTCGCTGCAGTTAAAAATCAGAATGGGTGACACTACCCCCGTAAGACGTACATATACATCTGTGCCTAAACCGCTGCTGAAAGAGGTGAAGAAATATTTGGAGGATTTGCTGAACAGAGGATGGATTCAAAAGTCAAGGTCACCGTATTCATCCCCTATAGTCTGTGAAGAAAGATGGAAGCCTATGTCTGTGTGTGGATTACCTGGAGCTCAACCGGAAATCTATCCCAGATAGCCATCCCATCCCACGTGTACAAGACGTGCTGAATAGCTTGAGCAGGAGTCCATGGTTTACTGATTTGGACCAGGGCAAAGCATACCATCAGGGTTTCCAGGAAGAGAACAGCAGGCCACTTACAGCCTTCATAACACCATTGGGTTTATATGAGTGGATCCGGATCCCCTTTGCACCGGCAGAGTTCCAGCGTAGTATGGAGGAGTGTCTAGCAGGGCTGAGAGATGAAACATGCCAACCATATTTGGATGACAACCTGGTCCACAGCGGGTCTTTTGAGGACCATCTGCAGGATTTGAGGGAGGTGCTGCATCGCTATCAGAGGCATGGTGTAAAAACGACACCTAAAAAGTGTGAAGTGTTTAAAGACCAGGTGAAATTCTTAGGAAAGATTGTGTCTAAGGATGGATATTGCATGGATCCGGCCGAGATAGCACCAGTACAAGCGCTCAAAGACCGTAAACCTAAGACTGTGGGCGACCTGAGGAAAATGCTGGGGTTCTTATCGTATTATCGTCCTTTCATCCCAGACTTTTCCCGGATTGCCAAGCCGCTGTACTGCTTCATATCGTATGACAAAACACCAGTTACCGGTCTGCGAAAATCCGGTCCCAGTCACAGCAAGGGGAAAGGGAGGAAATCTGAACAGCTACCGTCAAGCCATCCAATCGCTTGGACAGAACAACATCAGGTTGTGCTCTGTCAGCACATAGAGTACCTGCTATGTCCTCCTCTTTTAGGTTACACTGACTTTGAGAAGCTGTTTGTGTTGCATTGTGACGCCTCCCAAGAAGGGCTTGGTGCAGTCCTGTACCAGAGGCAGCAGGGTAAGCTGGTGGTCGTTGGTTATGGTTCGAGAACATTGACCGCTCCAGAGAAGAATTATCATCTGCACTCTGGAAAGTTAGAGTTTTTAGCAATGAAGTGGGCTATTTGTGAGAGGTTTAGGGAGTACCTATTATATACACCCTCATTTGTTATGTATACAGACAACAACTCCTTAACCTATGTTTTAACCACAGCTAAACTGAATGCCACAACTTACAGGTGGATTGCTGAGTTAGCAGACTTCAACTTTTCCATAAAGTATCGACCGGGAAAAGTCAATGGAGATGCTAATGGCCGGATGCCACTGGACATGGAGGAGTACATGCGTACATGTTCCCAAGAGATGGAGCCAGAGGTCATCACATCTGTTGTGCTGGCAAGTGAACAGACATTTCATGAACCAGAGCCCTGGTTGTGCCCAGCCACCATAAATACGATGTACACGAATGTTGAGCTTGAGCAGATAACATCTTCAATGGCAGAAATCCTTGTGGCACAGCTCAGGAAAGCTCAAGAGAATGATCCAGTAATGGGAAAAGTCCAAAAATATGTGATGGAGGGGCAGTGGCCACATCTGAGTGGAACGAACTGCATCTTTGCTTTGGCCAGAGTGCGTGACAGATTCTACTAGCCACATATGAAGAGGGACGTGGATCACTACGTGACCAGAGTCTGCAGCTGTCTGAAACGCAAAAGACCAAACCGGCTAACAAGAGCACCCCTAATTAACATAGTTACTACACACCCATTTGAGCTAGTCTCAATTGATTATTTACATCTGGAAAGCTGCAAAGGAGGATATGAGTACATTCTAGTAATCACAGATCATTTCACAGGCTTTGCCCAGGCGTATGCATGTACCGACAAGTCGGCAAAAACTGCTGCTGAGAAGATCTTTGGAGACTTTGCCCTGAAGTTGGGATTTCCTGCCAAACTACATCATGATCAAGGCAAGGAGTTTGAAAATAAGCTGTTCTCCAAGCTGGAAAAGTATTGATGCATCCAGGGTTCACACACCACACCTTACCACCCGGCTGGAAACGGTCAGGTTGAGAGATTCAATCGGACACTGCTTTCCATGCTCAGAAGCTTGACAGAAGATGCTAAGTCAGATTGAAAGAGCTCCCTAGCCAAAGTCGTACACCCGTGAACATCATGTTTGGATTGACTCCAAATGAGCTGAACGGTTCTCACAGTGACTACGCCAGTAAGTGGAGAAAACAGATGCAAGAAGCTTGTAAGCTGGCATCAAAGACAGCTCAGAAGGAAGGAAGCAGAGCAAAGACAGCGTATGACCGGAAAGCTTATGGTGTAGAACTGGAGCCAAGAAACAGAGTGTTAGTGCGAAACTTCAAGGACAGAGGTGGACCTGGAAAGCTCAGGTCATATTGGGAGGAAACTGTGTATGTGGTGACAGAGAGAAGAAACAATCAGAGTCCCGTTTACACAGTACGACGGGAACCTGCTGCTTCCATATGATTTTCTACCTGTCGAAGGAGTAGAGGAAAAAAAACTGGAAAAGAGGAAGCTTAACACTGACAAAAGAAGGAAAAAGACAGAACACGTAGAGAAAGATGACAGAAGATAAACAAAACTACAGTTCCATTCTTATGCAGCCCGCAGAGTCAGCTGACAATTGTGTAATAAGTGTGCTACTGTGTCAGCCTTGAGGGAACATATTTATAACATTCATGTGAAAGTACGTAAGTTTAAGTGCCGAATGTGGAACGTGACCGTGTTTTACCGGGCTAGTAGCTCACCAGAAAATCGTAGTGGTAACCACCGTAGCCTGCCAGAATACTAGCTGTGTGAGTGTATACAATATTTCCATGAGAATGTGACGAGTAGGATAAAATGAGGACGTAATATTGTTGAGTGAGCCCTGTAGCCTGCAGTGTGCAGCAACATTGTCATGTGCTTGTGTTTCTGTGTTCCAATATAAAGAAAAATAATATTTTTCACACTCACGCACGCTTGGACGTATTTTTGTTTAGTCAAGGGTGCAACATAGATCTTTTACAGGAGCAGTGGACCAGTTCCAGTATTGCTTCTTGAGCTGGGGGAAGTGTCATCCAGTCCACTTCTAAGAAATGATTTTCAGGGGTAGGAAAGTCAGGCTTACACTCGGGGCTCCTTCTGTGGATTGCAGCCTGATAGTTAGTACACAGGATGTGCTTGTTTAAGCAGTTTTTGTTTGGGCGTAGGTCGCTCTCAGAACATTTTCCTGAGCTGAACAGCTTAACTCTCGCCATGTTAACATCTATACATTTCTGATCATACAGATCACATATAAAAGCTTCCACTGCCTTGCAGAACTCTGATGATGGAAAGAAACTTGTCCCTAGTGCTCTAAACAAGGTGATGTATTGTCTCTGGGAAATTAGCATTTTATAAGCATTGGTTTTCCCCACCCCATGCATAGCATTCTCAGTGTTGCATCCAGAGAGTGCATGCAGACCAACAAGAGCATCACATTTGTCTTCCTCAAGATGAGCACAAAGCCTGTTAATGTCAATAATATGTGGATTTCTGTCCTTGTGAAAGTACAGGTGACCATCAATTTTGCTGCAGAACCCAAGAGCCAGCACAAGGACATTAGTGTCTGGGCTCTTGATTACCAGGTCACTGCTATGTTTTGCTGCATAAGCTGCATGCAAAATAAATTTGGTGTCTGCTTCCTCTGGTGACCTGTCCGGGGTGTACCCTGCCTCTCGCCTAAAACAATGCTGGTATAGGCTCCAGCTTACCCCACGACCCATAATGGAATAAGCGGTACAGATAATGACTGACTGTCTGCTTCCTCCTGGGTTGTCTCCAAGTCCTGAACTCGCTTTTTGCAGATGTGCTTCAGTGATTGAAGAAATACTCCAACAAGCTTTCTTTATTTTGCCCACATGCCAGGAATTTTCTCCACTGTTATGGTGTTTTTTGGATCATAGCCATATATTTAATTTTTTTGACAGCCTTGTTCTGCCCTAACCCTTTTTCGCTCAGCATGTTTGATGCTATGGTGTTTGCATGTGTGCCATACAAAATTGATTTCTGTTGACTTGGTTTCCTTGGCTGAGTTGACCAGTGTCCTCAGGACATGATCGGCATAAAGACAAACTGTTGACTATGGCTTAAGCTGTTGCACCAGAGCCATAGCATCCCATATCAGACAGAGCCCTCTGGAATGTCTCTCACTGTGGGTGGTGGGCTGATGTCCTCCTTCAGTGTGTGCATCAGCTTTGCTTTGTTAGTCTTTACCAAAGAGCCATCAAAGTTGGCAAGTGATTGTGGCAAAGGACCCAGACTGTAGGTGAGCATTTTATTTGATTTGTCTGACATTGACATGGCAAACAGGTTTCGGTGGGATTTCTCTTTTCCTTTGATTTCTGTGCTTGTATTGTGGCCAGTATCTCTGAATGTTTTCAATTTGATTTTCTTTATGAGGTCATGAAATGATGTCTCTGCCATAACAATTCTTGTCTCACAGAACGCTGTGAGAGCTTCCACACTTTTTTGTTTTGCACCCATTAAACACTGGCAACACTGTCTGGTGCTTGTTGGCCAGAGGAGATTTGATAGAGAGAATCTCCATCCAGCAAAGTGTCGTTGAAAACCTCACTAGGAAAATTTTGTTGTAAATCTCTTGCAATTTGCCTAGCTGTAGCTTGGTCCTCTTGTGTGAAGGTGACCAGGTATGCCTGCCAGCGCAGTCTCTTCATCAGGAGTTTGTGTGCTCGTATGCTCCTGTTGTAATGATGGCCTGTGACGACTCCATCAATAGACCCAGCAGCTACAATTTCAGATTCAATCATGATATCTTGAAAGCCAGCATCTGCAAAATTTTTCCCAATGCAGAAAAGGTATGCCATGGCTGTGTGAAACCCATCCTTAGGACAAGTCTCCCCATGTAAGAACTGGTCTGCCAGCAAATCTCTTGGGCTTTGGCATATATGGCTTGATCCATGACTATTACCATTTCTTTTTGTTTCAGGCTGTCAGCAACAGCAATGGAGTGACTCAGGGTGGTATGGACAGTGTTGAGATCTGTTGGGCTGGCATCAATGACCGATAAGTAGCCCACATTTGTAGAGGGTAGAATTGTGTCCTGCTTTAACATAATGTAATAACCTGTCCACCCAGGAGGGATTTTTCCCAGAGGCTCTTTTCATGAGGAAGAATGGAGCATCAACTTTTCTTGTGTCATGCCTGCTCCTTCCTCTCGGGTGCGCTGCACCTCACCTGAGAACTAGTCATCTTGGATCACACCTGTTCTCTATCATCATCATCAGCCTCAGTTACTGCACCTGATCATCTGCCTACTTATACTTTCTGCACAGACTGCTACATTGTGTTATATTCTCTGACTCTTCTTGACCCTTACCGGTCATTTTGGTTGTAGAAGCTCCAGTAAAGAATCTCTAATCTTACCTCCATTTGTGTCTGGCTTCTCTTTTGCTCAGCCTGACATAATATAACACACCCATGGATATAGCAGGTATTCCACCATCCGATGAGGGATCTTCCTCTGCACTGGCGTCATCCCCGGATCCATCCACGGTTCTTTCCCGGATTTCTGCGGTAGCCATTGCTTTGGAACGGCGGGTGGAAAACACAAAGCCCGGATGGCTGATCTCCTGAGGCATTTACAGATTCTGCCGCCCACACAGCCTCCTCCACTACCGGCGCCTGGTAATACGTCTCCGCCCGCAGCGAGGGTTCCTGTAGTGCCTGTTTTGATTAAATGATTGCTACTGTCATCTCTCTCCTCGGAGGACGGGTATGTGAATGGGCTACCGCAGTCTGGAATCAGGGAGGTGATTTTCTCATTACATATGCACGTTTTGCAACCCTCTTCCGTGCTGTTTTTGATCATCCTCCAGAGGGCAGAGAGGGGCGTGAACAGCTTGGGAACGACTCTCGTTTTTTGTGCTTCCAGAATCCCGCCATCGCCTGGTTCTGGAATGAGCCTGCCATTCATTGGAAAGACAGAAATGTGAGATTCCCCTCCTCACCGCCAGGCGCCTCTCCCTCAGCTCTGCGATGTGCCTCCACCTCAGTTGAAAGCCCCTCCACAGTGGTAGATCCCTCCATTCCAGGGGTCTATCAGGATCTGGCAGCGGTGTTCAGCAAACCCCAAGCCACGTACCTGCCACCTCACCGGTTTTGGGATTGCGCCACAGACCTCCTGCCTGGCACCATGCCCCCTTGGAGTCGGATCTATCCGCTTACACAGGCAGAACATCGGGTTATGGAGGCTTATGTCGAGGAGGCCCTCAAAAAAAGGTTCATCCGCCCGTCCTCCTCGCCTGTGGCAGCGGGCTTTTTCCTTCTTCTTCATTGACAAGAAGGATGGCGCCTTTGGCTGTGTATTGACTATCGGGGGCTTAATGAGATCACAGTAACAGAACCCACGCTGGCCATTTTGAGTACTGTGTAATGCCCTTTGGATTGTCCAATGCTCCCTGTGTGTTCCAGAGCATGATTAATGACATATTGCGGGACATGCTGGGTAAATATGTTTTCGCTTAAATTGACGATATCTTTATCTACTCCAAAACTAGGTCCCAGCACGTGCAGCATGTTCGGCAGGTTCTGGAGTGGCTGTTGGCCCATCAGCTGTATGCGAAGGTGGAGAAGTGTGAGTTCCACCAAGGCACCGTCCCATTCCTGGGTTATATCATTGGTCCTGAGGGAGTGCAGATGGATTTAGTTAAGGTAAACACAGTTACTTCTTGGCCATTTCCGCGGTTCGTGAAGGACCTTCAGCGGTTCCTTGGGTTTGCCAACTTCTACCGCCGCTTCATTCAAGGTTTCAGTACTGTGGCATCTCCCCTTACAGCTCTCCTCAAAGGCAAACCTAGGACCTTGGTGTGGACACAGGAGGCTAAGGCGGCTTTCAAGGTCCTGAAGTGTCGCTTTACCACGGCACCCATTCTGCGTCTTCCCGATCCCGAACTAGCCTTTGTGGTGGAAGTTGATGCTAGCGACACCGGCATGGGGGCTATTCTCTCACAATGCTAAGGCGAGCCACTAAAGCTCCACCCATGTGCTTTCTTTTGCAGGAAGCTGTCACCAGCAGAACGCTGTTATGATGTAGGGGATCGCGAGCTACTGGCTGTGAAACAGGCTCTAGAGGAGTGGAGGCACTGGCCCGAGGGAGCGCTTCACCTATTTCAAGTCCTCACGGATCACTGTAATCTGGATTATCTTCGCACTACCAAAAGGATGAATCCACGTCAGGCAAGGTTGGGCACTCTTCTTTTCCCGCTTCAACTTCTCCATCTCCTACAGACCTGGAAGCCGCAATACATAGGCAGATGCGATGTCGCGCAGAGATGATCAGAGTATGGAGGCCACAGAGCCTACGCCCATCCTGCCAGCCTCCGTCTTCATTAACCCCATCATCTGGGACCTGGATGCTGACATCGACCAGGAGTTGAGGCAAACTCCTGCTCCTCCAAAATGTCCGTCCCACAGGAAGTTCGTCCCTCCCAGTCTCCGGGATAGAGTGATCAGTTGGGCACACACGGCAACATCCTCAGGGCACCCCGGAGCGAAACGCACAACAGACCTGCTCGCTGAGGAGGTCCTTCATTACGTCCGCTCCTGTTCTCTGTGTGCCACCACCAAATCTCCTCGTCAGCGGCCGGCAGGGAAACTTATGCCACTGCTGGTCCCACAAAGACCTTGGTTCCACATAGCCGTGGATTTCCTGACTGACCTGCCAGTCTCTGAGGGTTTTACCGTTATTCTGGTGGTAGTGGACCGCTTCTCAAAATTTTGTAAGTTCATCCCTTTCACTAAACTTCCCACTGCTCTCCAGGTCGCTGAAGCCTTGTTTGGTAAGGTCTTCCGGAACTTTGGTATGCCTGAGGACATTGTATCGGACCGGGGCCCGCAGTTCGTCTTCCGTGTCTGGAAGGCCTTCTTCCGCCGTCTTGGGGTTGCGGTGAGTCTGACTTCCGGATAGGCAGGCTGAGAGGACCAACCAGGAGCTTGGGAGGATGCTGCAGTCCCACTGCTCCCAGAACCAACACGACTGGTCCCGATTCCCTGCCATGGGCGGAGTATGCCCAAAATTTCCTCAGGAACGCCTCGACGGGCCTAACGCCCTTCCAGTGTGTGCTGGGGCATCAGCTCCCTTTATCCACATGGAATCCAGCCCTGGCAGGAGTTCAGGCGATAGATTAGTGGTTTCGCTGGGCTGAATGGTCACACCTGTTCTCTATAATCATCATCATCAGCCTCAGTTACTGCACCTGGTCATCTGCCCACTTATACTCCCTGCACAGGCTGCTACATTGTGTTATATTCTCTGACTCTTCTTGACCCACACCGGTCAATTTGGTAATAGAAGCTTAAGTTAAGAATCTCTAATCTTACCTGCATTTGTGTCCGGCTTCTCTTTTGCTCAGCCTGACATCTTGCAGTTGTTTGAGCATTGAGATCTACCTTAAATACAGAATTCTTTGGACCAGACCTCTTTCCTCGTGTGTATGTAACCAGATTAAATTGAGAAGGATAATGGATCACACTCTCGTTCTCTGTCTTGATCTCCCGGGTAAAGGTGCTGAATCACTAGCAATGGCCTGCTGAATAATTATAACATTGGTGTTGTGTGTTGTCCCTTTACCTGAGAGCATCTCCTCTCCAAAGTCATTATTGTACCAGACAAGTATGGCATGTACTTCAGCACTTGTGTTTTCTGGGATTTATGTTTCTCTTTCAAATGTAGGTGAGCAAGAGCTGTGTCATCCTCAAGGACATGCGAATTGGATGAGCAGTGGCCAAGACCATTTAGCAGGTCTATGAGATAGCCAGTCATATGACGAACTGTCATTGCTAGAGAGCACTGTTTTTGCATGAGTCACTTTCCTTTTGTGCTCAAGGTAATAATGTCCTGACAGATAGAAACTATGCTCCGGCTGTCTTCTAATGTGACCTCAACATGCTCATTGTCTGATGGTTCCAGTGAAATTCCACATGTCCATGCAACAAAGTAGAGCTGGGCGATATAGAAATTTTTCACATCACAATATTGTTTTGCATTTCAGGCGATATCAATATATATCACGATATTAATCAAATCAATATATTTGTCAAATTGTATTGTTCTATTGCTCATAAGAGGGATGTGAAGTCATGACTTGGTGAACTCTATTTAAAAACAAAATATTAATTCTAAAAATCAGGTTTTCCAGGTGAACAGACATAAAATGGATATATAAACATTTTTTATATATATATTCTAATGAATAAGCTAGGAACTAAAAGCAAATTGTCAGAATCTCTCCTTGTATATTTTATTTTAAAAAGCTTGTTTTTAAAATAAAAAAAAATACAATAAAAACAAAAGCATTTTTGTTTAAATCCTTAGTGCAAATTAAAGCAGCTTTCAAAGACAACATAAACAAAATTAAATGCTACCATCTTGTGCTGTGAAGCAATAAATGTAAATAAATATATATATAAATAAATAAAAATAAAATCTAAAAGCTCTCAAGTATAACAGGAGAACAGACACAAAATGGACATATAACCAATTCTGTCAATATTAAATAAATATGCTAGGAACTAAAACAGTTAAAAAAAAAAATCAATCTCTTTGTATGGTTTCTTTAAAATAATTTTTTTTAAATTAAAATGAGCATTAAAAATAAAACAGAAGAAAAAGAATCTTATTTAAATCCTTTGTGCACATTCAAGCAGCTTTCAAAGACAACATCAACAAAATAGACATATGAACTCGAATGTTGTCATCTGGGCAATAAATGGGATGAAAAGGCCAAACAAATCCCAAATAGTGTTGTCAGTGTTTAAAGTGAGACAAAAGCCTACAGGTTGCGGGCCAGGAAGACAAGTCTATCCACTGCTTCAGGTTTTAAAGCTACCCTGTGGCAAGTCACAATATTACCCCCTGTGCTAAATACCCTCTCAGAATGGGTGCTGGTTGTGGGGATACACAAGTAGCACATTGCCAGGCAGATAATTTTTGGGAAGCTTGGAAATCGTGAATTTTCCACCACTGCAGTGGGTCCATTTCACTGTCTGCATCTGGTGCTAGCAAGTGGTTTTCAAGCTCCTTTTCAACTGTCTCTTTGTCAGCGAGTCCTGTGCTAATGGGGTGTGATTTCTTGAAGAAACTCCCCAATGACTTTATCTGTTTCTTCTGGGTTGGTAGCACTGCAGCACCTCCTCCCTCTTCTGCTTCATCTGTTCTGGCTGAAGTGGACAGGTCCTCATTTCCAGCCAACATCTCAGACATTGCTCTCATTTTGATGGCATCAACCTTTTCTGCATTAATGTATTGTACCTTGAAGCGTGGATTTACCAGGGTTGCAATATCAAGCAGTTCATCAGTAATCTGGTCATCATACTTTTCATCAAGGTATGCCATGACTGTAATCTTAATGTCCTTTGTGAGCTGGGTTTCATCCTCAGATGGTTTCAGAATCTGTGTTCTGAAAAGATGAAGCATCAGCTTGAGGCATGACACACTCGCATTACATTCTCCAGAAAGTGAATCTGTGAATTCTAGTGTATTCAGCATCAGACTACAGCACATTTAGGTTATGCCAGGAGGAAACAAAGTGCCTGGTTTTCTTATCTGCACTAAGGACCTGAGAGATAGCTTTATGTTGCTCCAGTATCCTCTCAACCATTTTTTGGAGTGAACCACACCTGGTGGGTGACTTTGTCACCAACTTGTGCTGTGGTAGGTGAAGCTCTTCCTGAGCAACAGCCCAGTCTCTCTTTTTCTTCCAAGAGAAACTGAAGGCAGCCACCACTCTCTTCACACGCCCACAGCTCGCTCTACCCTCTTGTCTTTTCCAGCTTTCTCTGTGGATAAAAGGTAAATAGCAATTGCTCAAATTAAAACTTGGAAATCAAATTAATTTAAGATTTCTGTGCAGTCACAACTAAATTCACAGCCTAGAAAACACACTTACTACCACTTCATTCTTTTATTGCTACGATGCCTGCTTTTCCAAGACTTAACACATTTTGACTGATACTTAAGGCATTTACACACCTACTCCGAATATTAAGTACGACTACTTCGCACAGCAATATTTTTTATCAAATCAATGAAGTACATGGAAACATTCACATCAGTGACGAATTTCCATTAAGCGATTTTGCGAGATTTGTTTTTTCGGACTGAGGTAGATTTTTCTTAATATTCGCATCCGACAGAGACATAATCGACCAATCATAGACGGTGTATTGATTGCATCACCAGAGCCGTTGCAAGATATGCAAGTGTCACTTCTCGCTGCTGCTTCTTTCACACTTTGTATCACCATGGCCGAGCGTCTTATTACATTTGTCTCACAACATTCTAGCTTGTCTCCTCCTTGTTCTTCACCGTGAGTTTCAATCTTTAAAAGAAAGTTTGGAATATAGCCAAAAGCAGGTGGAAGCTCTAACTACGGAAAACAACGTCCTCAGAGACTCGGTGAAAACCCTTACCGAAGGAGTCAGCCAACTATCAGTAGAAAATAAAAAAATGAAAGAATTAGTCCTAGATGTTCAGGCTCATAGCATGAGAGATAACCTAGTTATT
>JBAMHW010010354.1:0-12689 GCA_037177495.1 Rhadinocentrus ornatus | reverse complement strand
ACCTACAAAGCCTAAAAGAGACATTGTGTTTCAAGGACCAATAAGAGACTAATCACGTATACAAGAAAAGTATAACTAAAGTGGCCTAACTGCCATTACCACTAGTCTCGTACTTTAAGGTCAAATAAATAGTGAGCTTGTATCCAACACATAACACTTCTAATAAGTGAATATTCTCAGATAAGTAGCATATTTGTTTAATATTTGAAACATGTCTGTTTATGAAAGGGTTTAAAGGCTGAAGTGCTTTGGCTGTTAATGCACTAATTTGGGACATCCTTGTTACTGTTTATCCAAAACTGTATGACTGTCTACAAATTGCAAATGCTTGATATAAGTATTACTCTATGGTAAAATTAACTACAGCTTAAAGATGTGAATTCAGGCATAAGACAATCAAAGCAGCCAAACTTAAGGCAGTTGCAGAAACAAAGAAATGTTACTCTCAAGAGAAGAAGCAGCCAATGGCACAGACATGCCAAAAAGGTCCAGCTCACGGGAGAGAAAGCTAACAGAAAAAGGCCAAGAGATCCATGAACAAGCTACCATAAAAAGAAAAAACACATTTAACAAGGCGTATGATTCTTGGAAAGTAACAGCAAGGAAAACTAGATCAAAACTAAAAACCCTCTGCTCATTAGAAGACCTCAATAAATTGCAGGAAGATATTCAAACAAAGCATGATGCTGTAAGCCTGCAATATGAACCTATCCTACGTAACAGTAACACCACGCCAAAGATCGTCAACAAAATGGACGCTTATGTTACACTTACAAAGGAAATTTGTAACCTCATAAGTAACCGTCTAGAGACCATCAATGAAGATTATAATAATCAACTTGAGAAAGAAAAGAGTAAGAGAAATGTTTAACAAAAATGAATATGGATCTGTCTCTGGCCACACTGAAACTGAAACTGTAAGCTCGTCAGAGTCATCAGAAGGATCAAGCCATCATGCTAGCTCAGTCAGTTCCCAAGACAATAGAGTAGATGCAGAAGAAGAGCTTGCTGCCAAGCTGGAGCAATCAAAGGCTATGGAAGAAATTCAAACACAGCAAGCATATCCTTACAAATTGGAAAGTGTATGGAAACTCAAAGAGGCAAAAATGTTGTCAGAAATTAAACAAAAGGAAGTGGAAATGCAACAACAGCTAGAGTAAGAGAGAGCAAAACTGCAGCAGTTACAGGCAAAAAAACAGGTTGCCATAGCAGCAGCTTGCATAAGAGCATATGAAAGTTTTGAGATCTACAACAAAGAATTTAACAATAGAACTAGTTTTGCTAGCCACAGAATACAAAATGAACCTCAGTTAAATCCAGATGATGCTTCATTCCAACCCCTCCAAGCTGCTCCTAAAATGACAATTAACCAGGAGTCTGCCAGTTTAGCACAAGCAATTGCCAGCTCATTAAGTATGAACCGTTATCTAGTCCCTGAACCCACCACATTTAGTGGTGACCCTTAAATGTTTACAGATTGGAAGATGTCATTCATGACTCTTATTGACAGTAAACCTCTTCCACCAAGTGAGATGTTTTATCTCAAAAATCATCTCACTGGAGAAGCACGTAATTGTTGTGGATGAACTTGACACATCTGGCAACTATCCAGAATTTGCATGTTTTGCAGAGTTCCTAAGCAAAGAGCCACGAATAGCCTGTAATCCTATCACCTCTCCGCTGTTATTAAATTTCAAACCAGCAGATGATAGAACCTTAAAAGGAGCTAAAGCTTTTAACACAAACACACAACCAAAGAGTTTTGCTCAGGAGAAACGTACAGCAGTAAACCAAAATCACCTTGTTGTGTCTGTAAAAGTGAAGCTCATGGCATCACAAGGTGTCCAACCTGTATAGCAAAGAGCGCTGAAGAAAAAAGGGCATTCATCCATGAAAATCAGCTCTTCTTTGGGTGCTTAAGAAAAGGTCACATGACCTGTGACAAGATTGTAAGCGGCGACACACATGCAACACATGCAGCCGTCCAACCTGCCTGCATGAAGACAGAAAACAAAGACCTGTGGAAGCAACGACAGATAACTTAACTTCCACAGGAGAACGTGCAAGCCAAGATATACACAAGGTCAAGTCTCACACATCAACACAATGCGCTCCTGCTACCTCAAGTATTGTCCCAGTCTTTGTGTCTTCAGTACAAGAACCACAAAGAGAAATACTCACATATGCAATACTGGACACACAGAGTGACTCAACATTTGTTTTAGATGATGTACTTAGCAGACTGAATGCGGATTTAAACCAGTAAAGCTGAAACTTAGTACTATGACAGCTATTGACACAATCATATCAAGCAAGAGTGTTCATGATCTGCAAGTTCGAGGACTCCACCCTGAGAGCTGCATTCAACTGCAACAAGCCTATAGTCGTGACTTTATCCCGGTGAATAAGTCTTACATTCCCATGAAAGAAACAGCGTTACAGTGGCCTCACCTCAGAAACTGGCAGATAGATTACCACCTCTTCAAGACTGTGATGTAGGGCTCCTAATTGGATATGACTGCCCAACAGCGTTGGCTCCTCTTGAAGTTGTCTTAGGTGACAAAAATCTACCGTTCGCACAAAGATCAGAACTAGTATGGAGTATAATAGGCTCGTCAAACCCCCACCTAGACAGACAAGGAAGCCAGAGCTTTGTTCATTGGCTCACAGTAAAAGCACTGCCAATACCATCAACTACAGATGTCTTAAAGGCCCTGGAATCCGACTTTACAGAAAGAACTTATGAAAATAAATACGTGTCCCAAGATGATGTGCATTTCATACAGTTCCTCAGCAACCAGATCACACAAAAGGAGGATGGGCATTATGAGATGCCTCTCCCTTTCAAAGGCAACCCTCCACCTGAGCTACCAAAGAGCAAAAGGCTAGCCACCGTTCGCCTAGAGTGTCTCAAGAAAAAATGAAAGGCCAATAAACACTACTATGATCAATACAAAACCTTCATGGAGGAAACGATTGACAAGGGTGACGCAGAGCCTGCTCCCACAATATCTGAGGAAGAGACAGAGTGGTACCTTCCACATCATGGTATTTATCATCCCAAAAAAACAAATAAGCTGAGGGTCGTTTTTAACTGTTCAGCAAAATTCCATAGTGTTTCTTCAAACGACACTCCACCAACAGGACCAGATCTAATCAACCCCTTGGTTGGCGTACTTTGCCGATTCAGGAAGGAAGCTGTAGCCATTATCTGTGACATCGAAAGGATGTTTTAGTAGTTCTCTGTCACCCCTGAAGCTAGAAATTATCTGAGGTTCCTCTGGTGGAAAGGAGGATACTTGGACAAGGAACCACAGGAGTACAGGATGGGGGTTTATCTCTTCGGAGCTGCTTCATCTCCGAGATGTGCCAACTTTGGTTTAAAGCATCTGGCGCAGCAACACAAAGCTAGCTTTCCTCTAGCATCTGTGGAGAAAAAAATTGATGTTGATGATGGGTTGGTCAGTGTCCCAACAGTTGATGAAGCCAAGAAACTGATCGCTGAGTCACAAGAGTTGTGTAAAAGAGGAGGCCTACACCTCCACAAATTCAACTCTAATGAAGAAGCTGCACAACTCTTGTTGTCTTAGGGTACATTAATAACAACGCTCGTAGGTTTCACAAATTTTTTACAAACTGTGTTCAACTGATCAGAGATTGCAGTGATCCTAGTCAGTGGTATTATGTGGACACCTCAGAAAACCCGGCGGATTATGCGTCCCGAGGTTTTTGTGCCTCAGACATTCATTTAACAAACTGGCTGCGAGGACCTAATTTTTTCTGGGAGTGTGAATTACACCTAACACCGAGTTAACAATAGAGTGTTAGTAAGTGAAGACCATTCAGGTGCTTTAAACTGAAACTAATAACTGCAATGACATGCTCAAGCGTCTGAGTCAGTTCTCCTCTTGGACAACTCTACTTAAGGTGGTTGCAAGAATCAAGAGGCTTGAGTGTAAACAAAAACAACACAGTGAACATGTAACTGTTGATGAGCGTGAAAGGGCTGCTGAAGCAGTTATTAAGATTGTACAGCAGCAAGCCTTTCCTCATAAGATAAAGGCGCTTGAAGGTGGAAAGGATCTTCCAAATTCAAGCACTCTTTTCAGTCTCGATCCTATCTGATCGGAAGGACTGCTCCATGTTGGTGTGAGATTAAAGCAGTCATCTCTCTGCAACAAAGTGAAACACCCTGTCATCTTGCCAAAAAAATGATAACATTACTAAACTGATTGTGTATCACTATCCTGCTAAGATATGCCATCAGGGTCAATGCCAGACACAAATGAAACTTAGGGCCAACGAATTTTGGGTCATTGGTGGAAGCAAGCTGGTTGCTAAAATGATACACACCTGTGTGCTTTGCAGGAAACTTCGACGACATACAGAGAACCAGCGGATGGCTGAACTCCCAAGGTCGACTCGATTGTGCCTCTCTCAGGACATTGTTATTATATGAAGCCATGGCTATTGTTAACAGCCGCCCATTAACACTGGATGGAATCAATGATGCTCAAGCACTGGAACCTTTAACACCAAATCATCTTATCATGATGAAGTCTAAAGTAGCTCTTCCTCCCCCTTCTTCGTTAAAGAAGACTTGTATGCTACAAAGAGATGGAGGAGAGTTCAGTATCTCAGTGAACAGTTCTGGGGTTTTTGGAAAATGGAGTATCTACACAATATATCCACAAGACAGAAATCGCACTTACCTCGACGCAATCTCAGAGTCAATGATATTGTCATTATTCAAGATGATAACCTTCCGAGAAATCATTGGCAGCTAGGACGAGTGGTGGAGACTGTTCAAGACATTGATGGCTTAGTCTGTTGAGTAAAAGTGCAAGTAGGAGAAAGAAAGCTTGGAAGAAAACAAGACTCTCCCTCCAAACCTTCCATTATTGAGAGACCAATCCAAAAATCAGTTCTTCACCTTGAGAACTAATTACAATATACAACTGTGGCATGCACACTACTTTATTGTGCATAATAGCGTACAGTTCACTTGTACATCTCTGATGGTTCAATGTGAAGTATTTGCTTTATTAGTTAAAATATCCTGTGCAGTTCATTCCCTCCTTGTGTGGTTGTTCATTCATTGTGGCAGGATTTGTTGGGAGTGTAAATGCCAGCTAAATTTGTTTATGGCAAAAAAGGTTGTTCTGATACCTTGCATCTATTTTATGCTTTTATTTGAAGAGTATAGTTCTTCTTCTGTTACTTCCTGTTATTGTCATCACTTCTGGTCTTCCACTAACGCAAAATGTTCGTTTCTCGCTAAAACAGCAGCTCTCATTCTAGAATCGGTAAATATACAAACCAACTACTTATTTGTTGTATTCTGTGTTTAAAAATTGTGATAAGTTACTTAATTGTGGTTCGTTTCTGGGTTTGTATCATTTGTATGTCATATGTATGGACCGCTACTGAGAGATATATGTGTAGAAGACAGAAGCCTAACGTGTAAGGCTCAAACTTAGCGCCCTTGGAAGCAGAAGGAGGTAAGAAAATTACATCTTAGTTTGCTTTGTGTCAATTGTAAAAGAGTGGTTCTTTTATTTTAAACAGAGGAAAATTATTACTTTAATTTAATAAGTGCAAAAATTCATAGCTGTTTAAAACTTTAATTGTATGTAACATTTTCATTATTTAAGTTCAGTTAAATTATTTTTTTAAGTTAAAAGTGTAAACATGATTCATGTGTACTGTTTGTAAGAAATGTGGCACTATGGCATTTTTATTAGTCCGTTTTTGTAGTTTTCACAGTGCCACGTGTCGGAGTGCCAATATAAAGAGGAGAGAATTAAAAGAGCACCAGTCGAAGCTCTCTGCTTTCTGTGTGATTAATCCAAGTGGCAGCTACAAAAATATTTCTTACAACTAGAAGAAGCATGTTTTTGGTTATAAAAAGGTAAATGCTGTTTCATCCATTCGTTCAATTTTGGACTGGGCTAACAGCAGAGGGATTTTACCTGTTTTTATCTAGACGTCTCCTCTGAGGGGAAAAATGTTCAATATGGCTGCCTTCGCCACTTGTATTGTAAGTATGACAAGTAATTATCCCCTCAAATGAAAAGGTGTTGATGAAAATACGGTGTTATAGTAGAATCTAAACTACTGATATGCATCTTGGAAATTATTTAAATTTCACAAAATGTAGAGAAGAAGAAAATTTATGCAGATCAGAGGCAGGTTTTCCCCACTACGCTGATTGGTAAGTTAAGCTTGCTACTAAGTTCAACTTCAAAGTAAGCTATATGGACCATACATTTCGGTACTGATCACATAACTTGCACGTCGGTGACGTTCTTGGGTGGCAAAAAGAAACAAAACAGGCTCACTGCTATTGGGACAAAGGTCTACAGCTAGCTATTTGAAAACAAACAAACAAAAAAAGGTACATCTGTGTTGTGCCTTTGGATGTTTCAGTCAGCATTCCAAGAATAGGATTTATTTTGCAAACTGCCTACTGACCCTGAACGACTAACTAAATGGGTTGCTGCCGTCAAACGAGCTCTCAGCTGTCTATTGAACACTTTGCTGGTGGTAAGTTTATCAAAAATTTGGTTTTGTAAGCTTTCCACGTCTACTTATGGTGGGCTGCTCTAATTTTAAATTTTTTATTTTTAAAAAAATTAAGGCAATGCATTTTTAAAATGGAGCAAATAGCAGTGGTTACTGTGCCCCAGGACCAGACACTTCACGTTAGTCTGTTGTTAACGGACCTGTAATTGAGGCTAACTTTGTCTTCCCTTACCCCCCATTTCGACCACGGCGAGTTATGGCTCTCTTTTAGTCAATGGTTTGGCTTCCAAAGCATTCCAGAAGCACATAGTCACGGCTCTCTGCTAACTTTACGCGCCGAGTCTATTTTTGAGCACGCACCCAGAATGCGTCCATTTTCCCAGTTCACATAGGGGCAGACAGAAAATCAGACAAGGGAGCGGTGTAAAAGCTTCCAGTATTTTTCAAAATAAAAGCCACCGTCTAGATGTGTGCTACTGAACCATGTAAACATTACGTGTTTAACTGGTCAGGGGGTCTCAATGTTTTTTGTTTTTTTTATTATGGATGACGAGACGTTTCTCCTGGAAGTGGAGAGTCGCAAGATTGTTCAATTCTCCTGTGTAGATTGCCGCACCACAGAGGTCGAAACAAAACCGTGGTGCAGCCTTAACATAGCGCACACACACCCGGTGGAATTCAAGGGTTAGGTAAAAGACAACCCATTGCCCCCAGCCCATGTCCCTTCCATCTTTGTGTTTGTCTGCACTCCTGAGAAAAGAAGGCTAAAGGAAAGCAAGCAAAAAAGAGAAGAGCACAAATTACATTAAAGTTTAAAAAATGATCTTGTTCATTGGTTTAATTCTTGAACAAACATTCGTGTGTATTCAGCAAGAAATGCAAAATGTTCATGTGTAATTGGACAGTCAAATAAGTTTATACTGTAGAAAAAAACCTCTTAAAAATGCGCAGGTAATTAAGACCCGGTACTTCCACCCACAGTATTAACCAGATAGGTACTAATTTTCCCACTTGCTTAATTAACCAGGTACTGTTCCACACCAATATCTTTTTTTTGAGATTTTCCTCCACGCATGTTCGTTGATTTGGTCAGTGAAAACAAAAAACAACTTCTCTCAGGATCCAAACATTTATTTATCACAATAATTGGAAATGTGCAACAAAATTCTGGGTTACAGAGAAAGGAGTTCTGCCTAAACTAAACTGATTGGACACTATAGCTAACTAGTCACCTATTGTAAGGCATCGTCTGGTACTGGTTTCCTGTTTCTGTACAAACAAAAGTACAGCAGAAACCAGATACATGTTGCAGGCCAGAAATTTTCCCCCCCAAGATGCAAGTCTGAAACTTTAAATGTCAGCTTCTCCATTCCTTGCTTAGAAACAGGAATCCACCTGTATAGCTGAGTAGAGAGTAAAATGCTTGTGACTTTTATTTGTTCACCTTCTGTGAAAATAAGTAGATAATATGTTTCAACTAGGTCAGATTCCATTTTAAATAGATCCTGAGCAGTTGTTACCTCCTTTGTGTCAATCCCAGCACTGCCCTCATCACAGTGAGGATCCCTCTTTTAATACCATAAGCCCCTCCCACTAGGCTCAGTATCCAAATGAAAAGAAATATACAAAAAACAACTAAAACCCCGCTGCAAAAAAACACACATCTCTTTGCAAAGGTGTTATTCTAAAAATAACTTTTACATGATTAAATCATTTTCCTACAGAAATACACCTTTACCAACATTTATTTCCCCCTTAATTAATACCAACATAAAACACCTTGACCCTAGTCACATGATCCAGGAACATGATTATGTACTTCCTATTTAAGGACAGCAAAATCCTTCTGCTCGGTTTTTCCAAACAATGCGGGACGAGGCCAGCATAACACACCCCGCAACATCTGGTGAGTGTGTGTGTGAAATGAATGCCTAAATCAGGTGATAGCCACCAAGTGCGCACTAGTGATGGCAAAAATGGAACGTTTCAGAGATCGAATCGTTTGGAATAATGATGTCCATTTCTAACAAAGACAGAGGGAGAGGAAAAAAAGTGACGTGTGTGTATGTATGTGTGCGCACGGATGTGTGGCATTCATGTATGCATGCACTGATCAGTCAGATGAAGCGGTGGTGCTGCTCCATGACAAAAAAGCAATCTTTTCTCACAGTAATAGTAACTTTAACTTCTAAATATATGATCAGGACATCCCTATTTTTTACATCATGTTAACGTTATCTGCATCTGCTGTTCTTTTACTCAGCTTTGACATGAAGAGGAAATACTTTGTTTGGGGCACTTTCCATTGCTGAAGGTCTGATACCCATCCTGCCACAAAATATCTATATGCCTCTAATCTGACCTGTATGCTTTTAATTCTGCCCCTATAAAGTGTGACTGTCAAGGTAGTATGTCAAGGTCCGGGAACACAACAGGTGTAACAAGGTTGATTAAAACACTCAAAATTCAATGAAAGAGGTGATCATCACTTTTATATATTCAAGTGCATAGTATGGAGGATATTATAAGGCCTTGAGGCAATCAGATGTAAAACAAAATATTTATGAGTGTTTTAAGTTGTAAATCGGTCAGCTTGGACCGAACACGACAGGAGGGTTAAACACAATATCACTGTAAATTGCGCCCAGTTTAGGGTATGTTGGATAATCATACCAGTTCTTGGTTACATTAACTAATGGAATTAAATGAGAAAAAAAATCTTTATTTCAGTGGCAACAGTGTTGTTACAGTGTTGCACAAGAGTATTTGCAAACAGATTTTATTTTCAGTTTTGCAAATATGGCTCTGAGCCAACAAGAAAAACTAAATCTAAGGGAAAATGGAATGATGCTCTCTCATCCTCTGTCACACACACATACATAGAATAAATTTCTCTTGCATTGTGTGACTCAAATACATCTTCAATGAATATTCTTCTCTTCATTGCTAGTTTAAATTTCAGTAGTTGCATGTTAATATCTGTGTGTGTGATGAGTAGTGACAGCGCTGACAGTGGGGTCTGACATAATAATAGCTTTTTGTATAAGTAGGGAATGTACTATCTGCAAGCTCCATACTTTTTAAAACACTCACTGTTTAAGATGCACAAAGCCTTTGTCTTTATGAAGGTCAGCACTCTGGCTCCCTCCCTCCTCTGCAAAACAGTTAAGTTCTGTGACAAAGTGTTCTCGATGCTTGGTGATGTGAAAGTGGAAGTTTGGCATTGGGATGGATGGGGGCGAGAGGAAAGGGGAATGATATGAGAACAATGAAATGAAACTAACCACACAAACTGACATTTTAGGAGAAATAATGTTCAAATTTTGAAAGCTTAATGAACTGACTTCCCCTGTTTGGACCTGATTGACCTTCCTCTTTCATATATTTGCATCTTTCACTGTATGAAGCTTAATGCTTGCGCATAATATTTGAAAGGGACTGAGCTGGTGAAGGACAAGGACACAGATGGTTTAAAAAAGAACAAGTTTTATTTATAAAAAAAAACCAAACAAACAAAAAACAAAACATGTGGGCCCTTAAAAGAGATAAAATAAACTAAACTAAACCAAACGGTAACTCAGTAACTTTAAACTAACTATTGACACAAAGAAACCAAATTAACCTAACAAAGAACCAAAATGGCCTAACAAACATGAAACAAAGGGGAACTTAAATACTGGCTGATCAGACCAGTCTAAACACATGAGGGGGTTAACAAATACTAACAAATAACTAAACAGAGACAAAACTTAAACAGTTAGTTTACTTATTACTTAAACAAAAGTGTATACTAAAAGTGAGACCAGAAATCACACTACTCAAAGTCAAAAAAACAAATCTAAATATATATAGAATATGGAGTAAATGATCTCCCCTTTGGAAGGAGCTGGCTTGGTACAGGCCCATGGCACTTCCTGTTCCTTGACTTTGACCAGTTGTGCTTACTTCTGCCCCCAAGCTTTCTCATGGCTCCCCCAGCACAAGTAAAAGAAAAGAATACATGTTAAATAAACAAACAAGATAAACAAAAGGTGAAAATACCATAGTGTCTTAATCTGTGTGCTAATAAAAGAACTAAAGCATTTTTACCATGTTTAAACCAAAAATGTAAACAAACCAGTGTTAAATTATAAAACTAACATAACTAAAATGTGTTGGTGTAAGGGGTTACCACCTTTAAATGTGTGGCTGTATATGCAGCCATCACATTCTTCAACACATCCACATGCGTATTTCAGTTTATGGATGCAGGTGCACATGCTCACTGATAATGATGTCCCATCAGTGACTGTTAGAGGAGATTCTGACCTAGAAAGCATAATCAGAGTAGGCACAAACCCCCTAGTGAGTACCTTGATTGATGTGTGAAGTGAATATATGTGTTCTGTCCCTTTTTCCACAGCTGTTTTTATACATGAAAAATGCAGGATGCCTGGAAAATGATGCCTAGACTTTGTACTCAGTTACCTGTTAACACATGCTCTTCACAGTGTGAGACTCTCCACATGAGACATGACGTCCTTTAACTGGAAAAAGCTACAGGAGTGTGTGTGGGTAGAGTGAGTAGACAGCACATGATATCAAGTTATACAGTGGAAATTTAAGAGTTTGCTATAGTGTGTATTAGAGATGGAAGATAAGGCCCCGTAGTCATTAACAGTTTTGTGTTTTCTTTATTGAAGATCATCACCTCTGTTCACAAAGATGAAAATTCAGCAGTTGTAATTTTCCTTTTGCACAATTATTACTGATAAAATGTCTGGGTAAATTCCTGAGTAATTCAATGCCAACTCTTAAGCATTTCAAAGAAAAAGGGCAACTGAACCTCTTTTTCTTAAAGATGTTGCATCTCTCATCCAAAAAGCTTCCTCAGCTCTAACTGTTGGGAAGACCAAGCATGTAAACAGTGGAGGGCAATCAACACCTGAGACTTACAAAGGAGTTAGGCTGGATGAGTTTTGTCATTGGTGTAATCCATCATCTGAGTCTTAAATGACTGTGATTGTGGAATCCCACTAACTCATAAGAGCTTTGTGTAATACAAGCAACTCAAAGCAGGCCATGACCCTAAGATTTAGATGACGAACCTTCGTCTGAACTTTTAGTAAAGGCTGGTTTGCCCACTTTCTTCCCACTAAAATAGGTGGAAAAAAACAAGAGCAAACATATTTCTAAATAGAGAGAATTTCTTGGGATTAACACACCAGTCAGTAGTCGGTTGCGTAGTTGGTTGCCAAAATCCAAGAATTCTATTCACTTGTGACATATATCCTAATCTTTTTTAGTTTGCAAAAAAATCATTTCATTAAAGCTGCATTTTAGAACTTTGGCCAATTTTCTTGGTGAGGCTTCCCCTAACAGTGGATAATCTGGCATCCATCTTGCACCATGTCTCTTCTCTGAGCTCTCTCCAGTCAGTAAAAGTCAGTCAGTGTTGACTCTTTTCTTATCTCTTGCTCTGTCCCTTTCTCTCTTTTCCTCGTTTGCTCGAATAATGTTCACTTGTTTCTTTGCTTAATCAGCCATTGTTCATGTTTACAATGACCAGCGTGTTGATATCCATTACAAGAATTTAATGTGATGCCATACAGTGAAATATTGCTGAAAAATGATGCGGAAGTGCAGTTTTTCAGCCTCGGGATGCTCCTCAGTATTGGCGCCTCCAGGAATGTACAAAATAAATTTCACTGAACCATGAAAATGAGTCAGAAACACACATAATATTAAAATATCCAAATCTTGAAAATGGGTAGTTTAAAATGAAATCTGGATTCCGAAATGGCTTGGATCATGTGACCCAATCCTGGTTGTTATCAGGATAAACCCCTCAGTTTGGGTTGTGCAAAACTTTTAAGTAGAATCCGGATAACTTTGATCCAAAAAAAACAGGATTATCCTGATCCCAACAGAGGGCAGGATCACAAGGCGGATTTCAGAAAGAAACTGTGGTACATTAATAGCCGCAGATATTGGATACATGTCAAACAAAAGGACACACCCCTAATTATGCTGAATTTCAAGATTAAATAACATCCAAACGGATGAGTTAGAAAAACATTCACCCCCATCACATTTGTTTTGAAGGTTAACATGACCTATTAATCCTAAAATGTTTTTTTGTACCAGGCTTTAAACATGTTTATTTCTGCTGTGAAGTTGGTCTT